>JANTPZ010003891.1:0-14567 GCA_025593235.1 Vachellia pachyceras
TGTTTTGAATCTGTGTGTGTTATCTGTGTTGCTTGCTCCTTTTTATGAAAAATAATTGTGTCTATGCGATACGCTTATCAAGACTCCACAAAAGAGAAGCATCATTCACAAACTGCCCAAGGTATTCTCCTATATTTTTGCTAGCTTCTGTGCGCAGTTGTGATATTACTTTTATGGCACATTGCTTAGTCTCACAACAAGTAGTGCATTCTTACTCCTTTGTTATCACAATAGTCTGGAAGAAGATATATTCCTTAGGAAAAACTAGGGCCTCATGGATTTTCCACTTTTACTCCTTTGTTATTGTTCAATGTGGTTTTGCTTTGGCCAAATACTTATTAATGTGGTTAGCTTCTACTTCAAATAACTGAATTTTTCATCTCCTTTGCTTTTTATAGCTCTTGCATAAGAAGTTACTGTAGTGCCACCTTCCCGATTAATGGCTTTAATTGGTCAGGCTTTGAAGTGGCAGCAACATCAAGGTGTGTTTTTGCAGACACATTAATTCTGCATTGACTTGCTTTCTATGAAAAATTTTTTCTGAAATGAAGATGGTTTATAATTTCTGTGATATTTTGCATCAACCAGTATGTGGTTGTTTATACTGTAATTTTTTTTTTGGATAATACTTTATAGTTTTATGATTCTGATCCTCAAATTTGATATAATATTTATGGCCTTTTATAGAAGTAAAAAAGGTTTCATTCAAAAAGTCAAACTATTGATAATATTAATTGCTAAATTTCTTAAACAAGGAACAAACATGATAGACCTTTTTTCCCCATTCTATATACTATGATGCACAACCTACAATCTGGTTTCTATGTTTTTATCATTTTGACTTGCCTTTCTTCTGGTGCGCCTTTATTTTAATTATTAGTATTTTTATTATTATATGAAAATTTCAACTTCCTTCTAAATCATTAGTTAGTTTGCTTTATGCTTGCACTTGAGTTTCTTATTTGGTCATTGATTCGTATGGTAGAGAAAAACCTTTTTCCTTTTGGTGAGGATCAATTAAACATTTTGATTAAACTCGTTCAACTTGCATATCTAGGCGATTGAAAAAAGAATTTCAATCTATGCTCAAGTACCAATTGAAAATGGGGAGGATATTCATATTTTGAGGTAGGATATGATTTTTTTCACCTTCCATTCTTCTCAAACAAAAAAAACTGACTTTCCTGGTACCAAGGCTAACATTTGCAGAATCACGGGTACAAGAAGAATCAGTATTTTGAACCCCATCTTGACTATTTTTCTCCTGCTATGAGTTTTATTGCCCTCCTTATTGTCTTTGCCATTTTTTAATGATAAGAATTGCCTTGAAGTGGTGTTAATCAAACAATTTGCATCTTTTTTGTGCCTTTTTTTTATTCCCCTCCTTTGAGAATCTTTGGGGAACATCTTAAAGAGGACTAATTTATCTTCTCTTGCAATCTGGTCAACGTTTTAATTTTAATATGAATGTGTTATATCACGTTATTTTTGTATTTTGTTAATAGCTTATTTCCTACTAGCTTTTAGGATGTGTAATAGCTTATTTCCTACTTGCTACTTTCTTGTAGGATCACATGATTTTTTATGGAGAAATTGCCGGAGGCTAAGTACCTCTTGTTTATTGTAAACATCAAAGGTACTCCGTCTTTGTTGACTACAAAAAGAATTACTGGTAAATAACTTTTTATATAAAATATATCTAAGTTTCTGTTCTCATCTCTCTTAAGCATCCTACCGAAAATGCATTCAAAATGAGATACCAAGGAGTTGTAGCAAAGTATTATATATAATGGTCTATCTAAAACTATGAACAAAGGCATCAAATTAACATGCATTAGAGTTGTGTTTGGCCAAAAGTATATAGACTGAATGCACTTGCAGACATGTATGAAGGCAATGCTTGGTTAACGTTGAAATCTTGCACCACCAAAATTTACAGCTAGAATCTGAGCTGCTTATGGAATTCATTCTGCTTTGCCAAAACCTATTGCAACCTCTAAGCTTCCCTGCTTTGGGGCAGGAAAGTATATATGCATTCTGTTACTCATTTTTAGTGTAAAACAAAGGCATGACATTGCATTTAAGGCAATAGGGTATAGGTGTTATCTTCTACTTTTTCTGTTCTTCTTCCCTTTGGGTTATGTAATAACCGTTGTCATAATCTGTGTTGAATGGTTTCTTAACTTTTTATGATATATCTTGCGCACTACCTTTTGCTCTTGGTTAATTTTTTTTTTAATATGATTTGCTTCTAATTTTCTTCATTGGTTTTAACTTGCTAGGATCATCAGAGATGACTTGATGAAAATTTAGTGTGATATGGATATTTTAATTTCTGTGTCATAGGCTATTCTCTTGGGTTGGATGAGATGTGGTGTTCCATTTCCAATAATTAAACTCATGAACTGCTTACAAAGAGTCGTGGATGACTTTGATTTTATTGAATATTTGATGTTCCTTTATGCTCTTACTTTCGGAGATATTGATATTCTCGTGTCTGAACTCTAGTGGACTAAATATTGATTTAATTTGTGCCATTTTATTATTTTGGAAGATACAACTGATTTAGTTTGTGCCATTTTGGTCATACATCACATCTGTTGTCTGCAAGGAAATATTACCATGTGCTGCTGATTGGAGAAAAACGTTCACGTTTTTGTTTAATAAAAAAATTTTGATGCTGTGCAGATTTTTGATTGCATCTTAGAAGCTCACTTTTCATGGCTGTTTTACTGCTTATTCTCTCCATTTTCTAGTTTACCTGTAACCTGCACTTGCTCACTATTTGTTTTTGTTTGTTTTAGATGAAGGAGAACAGCATGAAAGGAAAATCACATCAAATGGTCAAAGGGATCTTGACCAAGTGGCTAACAGGAATATGGTGGTCCCTTGAAGATCTATGAATTGATTAGGACTATCCTTCTAGCAAAATATATCTAGGTTTCAGTTTTTTTTCCTAAGATAGATGTACTAAATGTGATGGGCAAGTTTTGGCTTTAGATATTGAGTGTTTCTTAAACAAGAAATACTTGATGCTATGTTTTTCCTGGAGATGTGCTAAATGCCATGTTAAACACTGGACTTGATATTACTATTTAAAATTTGATTTTTGGATCAATTGTATGATTGAATAGGATTTGTTTATAAAACATTTTTGCAAATGCATAGTTGATTCATATCTAAAATCAGTGAGGCATTTAGCGACGGACTTGTTAAATCCACATAATTGTCCATTTAGCGACGGAATTGTCAAATTTAATGGTGGAAATAACCCATTTAGTGATGGAATATAATCCATTTAGCAACAAAATTGTTAAATTTAGTAACGGAATATAACGAATTTAGCGACAGAATTGTCAAATTTAACAACAAAATATAACCAATTTAGTGATGGAATTGTTAAATTTAGCAACGGAATATAACCAATTTAGCTATGGAATTGTTAAATTTAGCGACGGAATTTTCCGTCGCTAAAGTGTGTGTTTGGGAACTCCGTTAGGAGAATGGAGTTTACAGATTCCGAGGCATTTTGTGGATTTCGAGATGGTTTTATGGATTTCAAGATTTTTTTATGGATTTCGAGATGGTTTTTACAGATTTCAAGATGGTTTTATCTCGACTTACGTGCACCGTTTTGGCAACGATGTTGCCAAACAAGCACAAATCCATCGCTAATTTAGCGATGGAGAATTTCCATCACTAATTAGCGACGGACATTTCCCTCGCTAAATCCATCACTAATTAGTGAGAGAAAACTTCCGTCGCTAACTCCATCGCTAAATTTAGCGATCATCGTTTTAGCAACGGACTTTTTCCGTCGCTAAAATTGATTTTTCTGGTAGTAGGAGTATGGTTGTTCATCTTAAGCCCAGAGATATTTATGACATGGATAATAGTGATGAACAGTTGACACATAAGGCAAAGCCATTCCAGCATACTAATTTTCAAAACTTCTTACCCGAAGGAGATGAAGCTTTATCCCTTGTTAGAGCTGATGAAGATGAATAAATAAATCAGGTGCGTAATTTTTTATTTTTTTTAATGTTGAACGTATTTACAGCGGTTTGTAAACCACTGCAAATTTACATAAACCGCTGCAAAAAAAACCTTCACCTAAAACGCTGCAGATACAACCTTTGCCACTACTAACCGTTACAAAGTTGCATGACCTAAACTACTGTTAAATCAAACCGCTGCAGAATTACATGACGTAAATCACTGCTAATACACGCAGAAGAGCCTATAAATGCCCTTCCCCCTCCCCATATGTTTTTCACCTCTGCCTCTGTAATGTTGGAATGCCGTCTTCGTTTGTCTTCTCCTGATTTAGTATTTTGCTAGGTTTATTTTTTGTAGTGTAATTGTTAATTTATTTTATTAATTAAAAATATTTTGTTTTCTCCTTCTATACTGTTTTGCTTGTTCAGTTTTTTTAGTTTGATTCTGACTTTTGTATTATTCTTTTTAATTTATTGTTTTATTTTTTCTAAATGATTAATTTCATCATTCTTTTTTATTTTATCTTTACCTTTTTTTATAATTTTTGGATACACAAGTTTTTCTACTCAATATAATATAAATGATATTTAAAAAACTTTTATTTTTATTTTTCTTTATTTTTTCTTTAGCTTAATTTATTTATTGACTACAAATGTTTTTTTAATTAGCCAACTATTTTTTTTAAATTTCATAATAGTTACTAGCAGTTCTAGAACGGCTACAACGGTTCATAATTTTTTAAACTTGTCTCCATTTTTTATTTTTTCCCATTAAATTACCTTTAGCAGCGGTTTAAAACCGCTACAAAAAAATTATGAACAGTTGCAACTTTTTGGAGGGAATTTTTTTCACTTTTGAAAAAGAGCAGGACTTACTATTTTATTTAGTAGCGATTATGTAACCGCTGCAACTTTTCATAGGGAAAATTTCATGAATTTTGGGGGGGGGATTACTATTTTAATTAGTAGTGGTTTTATAACCACTGCAAACGTTACGTTCCACTGTCACTTTTGGCTAGACTAGTAGCGGTTATGGGCCGCTACAAAATGTTCGTTCCCCATTCCATTATGTTGAGAATGTGTAGCGGTTATCATATAATGGCTGCAAATTTAGCATCTGTTTAATCTATGTACGCCGCGTCGTTTGCCACAGTGGGTTTTGCAGCAGTTTGACTAACGCTACAACATGTGATTGTAGTGGTTATAACCGCTACAAATACATAAAATAACTGCTACTAAGCAGCCTTTTTTGTAGTGAATATTGGCTGCAAATTTGCATTAAAACAAGCTATATTTACAGTTATATATATTCAATATAGAAAAGAGGTATTAATCTGTTTTGTGCTTCATGTCTAAGGGTCTGGTGGGAATTTTTGAGCCTTTGGCCCCCCGCGATTCCCCCCAGTCTGGTGGGAAATTTTTTGTTAAGCAATTTTGTAACTCTTTTATGAACAATTGTTATATATGTGATCATAGCATCTGCAAAATAAATTCTCTCAGGTGCCACTGAGATAAATCCAAACAACATTATATGATGAGGAAAATGGTTCACTTTTCATGGAGAGCTCTGTAAAATCTATAATCAATAAATAATATATTTTATAAAATATATATGTAGAGAAATAGAATTCCTTTCCTTTGTCATCCAAAAATCGTCCAAATTGACAAGAATCTGCAATGATAATATTTAATCTTTGGATATCTTAAACAACGAGTTTCATGTTATATACAAGGTGGGGTTATAAAGGTTTCGTTTGGTCGTTTAACCTATGAACATATGATTTGAACAATAAAAATTAATCCATCATATATCCTTGCCGATGATGCTTCATAAAATATATCATTTGCGTTGGATGACATATGAAAGTATATTAACTTTTTAAAACATATTTGCACTAAATTTCTTATATAGAATTACCAAAAATTATATTTGGCACTCCTCAATATAGATTTGCAGAAATTTTTCTTCTCATTTATTTATATGATACAAATCACACATGATAAGACATCAAGATCATGATGTTATGACTATTGAGATAATTTCTCTTTTGGTCTCTTTTCTCCCTTCAAATGATTCTTGATGTGGATAAGTGTACAATGAGATTTGTGCTCTTTTAACAAATGCTAAAATGACTACCAAAGTTCAGTTTCCTTAAAATGATCAAATTTACCCCGTGGTATCTTTTAAAACCATTTGATTAATTTTCAGAAAATAGTTGAGTGAAATAAGATACTTTTGAAGAGTTTCCAACAAATCGTATGTACACTTCATTTAAATGATCCTACTTGTCTATATATATTCTTTATGTTTCTAAGTAATTTAAAACCACATGAACAAATTAAAAAAATGACAGTAGAGATTATATCATAACTCCAAGGCAATCCTTCCAAAAGAGTTGATAAACGTCTTTACTCAAATAAGGTTTTAAATTGTTTTGGTTAAGTAAAGCTAACATTTTTTTTGTTAATGTGGTAACTCTTTCTTTCAGGGTGAAGGCGTTAGGGATAGTTTCAAAAAGGTATTTCTCCCGGCAGCTGCTGCTTCTTCTTCTTCTTCTTCTTGTTTTTTTTTTTGGCTCATTACAAAGGAAAGTTTAAGCTTGAAGATAACAAACTTTCTCTCAGCATCTAACATTAGAATGTTTTTCATTTGCTTGAATAATTTTATTGGTTTTTATATTTTAAATATTTTTGCCAAATGATAATTTTATAGGGTGTTTTGTATAGTTCAACCAAAAAATTTATAACTTCGTACCTTTGGAGTTGAATTGTGTAAGTTGAAGTGATTTAAATGAGCAGCCACATATCTATAGATCTAAGTATGTTAATTGGCTTTAAGGTGATTTGAATTTTCAAATTTATGCAATTAAAACATCCCGAAACTAAATGCAATAAGGCTAATTAAAAATTTATATGAAGCAAATAAATGACCATGCGCACCATAAAAATTACAAGCGGCAGAAAAAGCAAAATAAATTAATTAGGGCACTTTGAAAATGAAGTAAATTTATTTAATAGGTAAAAAACTATGACATAGTGATAGTAATGTTATATATATATATATATATAGTTCTTTTCTTGGGAGTAGGGGGTGATTAGCAACGACACATTTAGCTGTATAGATATTGTTAATCATTTGTCAGAAGATGTTACAAGTGGAACAATACTTGTTTTGGTATTAGAAATTATAGACAAGTTCAATAAATTGCTAGCTTTTTTTTAACTTATGTATGAATAACATGTGTTTTAATGTTGTTCATTATTAATATTGTATTCTATATTTTCCTTATGTTGGGGCCTATAATATTATTGAATTACTCCATTTATTTCTTTTTATAAGCAATAGTTATCTAAATCATGAAAAAATAAACTATTAATTGGTTTAAAGTGGTTAAAAGTAATAAATGTGTAACAAAAATAATTTTTCTTCCAAATATAAATTTATTTATTTTATGGAGATAATACGTTAGAGAGAACCGGTGGGGAAAATATGAAAGATGCGTGTAATGAATTGAGGGGACAAATTACAAATGCATTAAATTTTTTTCAAAAAACCAAATTGTTGGTTACATAGAATTATCCCTATGTGAGAAAATATTGCTTATAAATAAAACTAAAAGGATTATATTCTTCAAATTTATTTTGTATGACTTTAATGTCACTCATTTAGTTTATTTGTCCAACAATTCCATATAACCATGCGACGCACAAGGTTATTAAATTTTGTTGTAACAATAGAACGGGACAAAACTCTCTTGATGAGGATAAGAAAACGTTTTATCCCCCTAAAGCAAAAGTATGCTCATATTCGAAACATTATTATTTGAGAGATAGATAGAACATTAAATGTGGTTATCTCTCTTAGTAAGAATTTAAATTTTGGTTTGTCACGTAAGTGATTTACTCATTCCCCTAGATCAAACCCATAATGGTGGATGAGATACAAACCAATTTTCTCACTCTAGAGATATAGTAATATAGAGAAGACAAAATTGTTTTAAGCACCAACAAAATTAGAAGCCCCCTTTGTTTCAAAGAGGGGAGGATGGGGTATTATAAGCATTGTACATGGAGCCAGTTTTTCCTGCTAAGCGAAGAGTTTAGCAGGGAGAATTAATTATATATAGAAAGTTCAACTTTGATATGAGCAATTTGGATTTATTTTTTAAAAAAGTCTTTATTTTGTTAAAAATATTATTTTAATATGTATAAACTCTAAAATAAAGATAGTATCTTAACTATCTTTTAAATGATGTTTTATTTAAATATGGATCGCTCAAATCATATCTAAACTATATTATCTTTAAATATGGATTACTCAAATCATATCGCTCAAATATTATTTTTAAATATGGATCGCTCAAATCATGTCTAAACAATTTAGAAATGATAAACTCTTCTAGCTAAGCATTTTTTGCTTAGTTGGAAAGATGATAAATGTATTGGGAATATCCACCTAATATAGAGCTGCTCAGAAAACTATATCTATAAAGCTCGTTTGTATAAACAGTAGTAGAATTAACTTTTAGGTAGAATGACATTTGCAAAAAAACTTGGGTAGAAGTCAGATGATGTCATATGATTTGTATTTGAATTGTAAATAGTAGAAGTAATTTTCTATGAAAAGGAAAAATTGTTTGAATAATTTTTTAAGAAATAAATTTTGACGGAAAATAGCTTAAAAAGATATTAATATCATTAAATAAAAAATATGAATCTCATTAATCAATACAAGCATACATATTTTTATATACCATATAAATTTAGGATAAAAATAAAATGATAAAAATATTTAATATAATATACTATATTTATATAATGATACATATAAATATATAAAAATATTTGTTATAATTAAGTAATTTAATTAACTTTTTATTATCTTACCAAAAAGTTAGGTGACTCTGGCATCATCTCCTCTTTTTATAATACTCCTTTTCTATCTTATTTTCTCTCTCCTATTTTCCTTACCATAATGCAAGAAGCTGCTGCGACTAACATGCTATATAGGCATTATTTAATTAGATAGTCCCTTCACGTTTTTACACGTCCCTTTATTCTTAAATTAAAAACATTTATATGTGAAATATGTGGATTAGGATAGCTTACTTTATATAACAAAAAAAGTTATAAAAGAAATTTTCATTCGTCAGTTAGGATAGTTTTATATTTTTAACGAGGTTTTAGTTCTTTACAATTTTCTTAATAAAAAGCGTTGATTATGATTAGCCAATAAATATTATTAGTAGTAAGCAATTGGAAAACTATGTACATGTGAGATGGCCAAATAAATAGCCAAATAATTCAAGAAAGAAATATTATAGATTTGGCTCCACATTTTTGGATCACTTTTGTGTTTCATCAAAGCTAGTTACTCGTCTATTTTTACTTTATAAAATATAAATTAATCCCTGTGAAGAGGTATGTTCATCGCAGTCATTGGATTGTCACGTACATTTTCCTCGTGTCCCATCCATAAAAAAATTTAACTATAAATGTGGGTTCCATCCTTCAATTTTTTCTAACGTGATAAGATAAGTATGTTAGAAAAGTTTTATCCCGATTCATATGAAGAGTTCATCACTATCTGCTCACTAAAGTGCTTCTACGAATAAGCTGAGATGTAACAAATCATGAATCAACCTCACTAACCAAATCATTCGATGGATGTGATGGCGTCCAAAGATTCCGAGATAGATGATGATGCATAAAACCAAGATTCCGATGGATACCATATCCATGCCCCTTGGTCATCGTCTCTATGATTTCTGACGGATTCATCAACATCTACTTGAACATATCCTGATGATGGGCTCTTCCAATTGCTAATTGATCCGCCTTTTTTTCTTTGGATTTGAGAAACATGGGGCATGTTTGTTTGTATTTTCTGTTTTATTGCTTTCAAAACTGTTTTGTAAAACTATTTTGAAAAACAATTTTGAAAAAGAAAAAATAAGAAAAATCTGTTTGGATGATTGCTTATAAGAAGTTATGTTTGAAAATAAACGTACACAGATCGGTGTGCGAAATTTCAATGATACCACAAATTCTTGAAGAGAAAAAAAGTCATCAAATGGATAATAAAGAATTTCCACTTTTTCCACACAAAAACTAAAATACAAAAAACTAAAAGTTGTTTTTTTAGTTTTTAAAAATAATTTTCTGTTTTTATTTTAAAAACATCTTAAAAAAAGAATAACCCAGACAATTTTTTTCTTCTTTTTAAAACAAAAAAAAATGAAAAATAGAAACAAACAGCCTTTTGTGAGTAAATCCTCCGATGTCTACTCCCCCCATAAGGTGAAAGATACACCTATTGATTAACTAATTAGGTTGGTGGTGCGTTCCTTCAAAGACATCTTTGTTGTAGGCAACATATAAACTCTCAAACATTCAGTAGATTTTCAATTCTTTATAATGTTATACTCATCATATTGGTATTAACACACTTGCAAATAAATAGTTAATCTGAGTTGTGTCTGTGGATACTTTCCTTGAAACTATTTTGTGAGTATGAGCAAAGCAAGTTGTGGCACTTCCCAAAGAGTAAATGAATTATTCCTTTAAAGATACAAGGAAATAGAATTAATGGAATGTAATATAATTCAGCAAGGCAAAAGATAATGCAACAGGAGGAAGAAAGGAGTATAAAGCTCAAGTAACGTGTGCAGAACCTTTGAATTAGCACCTTTTATAGGCCACAAACGGTTTTCTTTCCGAGAATCACCATGTTTAATGTGATTAAAATAGGAATATGGACGTTGCTCAAAATTCTTAACATTGCATAATAAGAACTATTGAAACTCCATATGTTGATACAACCAAAACATATTAAAGTCATTCAAATATTTGCGTAAATAAGTTTCAGCAATCATGGTATTAAAGTCTGATTCTAACGTATGGATTTTCCATTTAAACTATCCAAAGCGTTCAACACATATTATGTATATTAAAAGGCAATAAAATATTGATTCAAAAAATATGCTTATTAGTCCAATTCTTTCAACTTTTGGATTCCACATTTAGAAGCGAGCAAAATGATAATTTTCTAGTGTATGCTTCATAAAAAATAATACTTTGTATTTGTATAAAAATCTTTGATAAAAGTGCACAATATACATTTAACTCAGACATATGGGTAAAGAAAATTGTTGAATTTGTCGTTAGTGGCTTTTATTATGCACAAGTCATTTCCTTTTTTTGACTCATTTATTAGTTTAAGATTACATGTTATTACATATTTACTTGGACCCCATAATTCTAATTGATATTGGATTCTTTCTTTCACACACCCACACAAATATTTCAACATTGTTTACACTAATTCTTCCAAATCATCCTGCATACAAAGACACCCAGAAAGATTCCTTGGATTAGGGTCATTGCTCATATTCTAGTTCAGCCACACTGGTAAATCACCACTAAAAGACACAGAAAAGTAGTCAGGATTAATCAAAGATAAAACACACTGTATATTTGCACTCTGCAAGATTCTTGATCCTATATTATGATTCTTTAAAGAGGTGGATTGAGAAATTCTTTCAAGGATTTGAACTGCTTTGGTCTGGTTTGTTCCCCAAGCACGAGGATTGCTTTTGATATAATTAACAATCCACAGAAATTGTTGAATTTGTTATGAATTTGATAAGGAAGGGGAGGAGAAGGGGTGAAGAAGAATAAGTAGATGAGAAGGCCTATGGAAAGAGAGAACAAAGTGCATGAGAAGGGAAGGGGGAGGAGTGAATCAGATTCCTCTATTCAATGTGATATGCCTTGTATATATAGGCATAATTTTACATCAAGGTAGATAACTCTAAAGATTACATGAAGAAATAAGGGGATATGAAATACAATTGGGAATAATGGGAGACATGGACATCCACATAATAATATTCATAACACTCCCCCTTGGATGTCCATGACTAAACTATGCCTCATTAAAAACCATTCTAGGAAAACCCAGTGGGACAAAACCTAGATAAGAAAAAAAGAGTACAATGTTTATAGATACACATTCTAATGCTGCCTCATTAAAAACCTTTCTAGGAAAACCCAGTGGGACAAAACCTAGATAAAGAAAAAAGAGTACAGCGTGTATCGACTCCCCCTCTTAACTACATTACTCAATATCTTTGGGTTTGCAAGGTGACTTAGTGAACAAAGCCACTAGAATTTTACTAGAACAAATTTGCATAATGATAATTTCTGCCTTTTTCGAAAGGCCACAAGTGAAGAAATTTAGTGAAATAAGTTTCACTCTATAGCCTTTGAAACAGATGTACCTACACATATAAATAAGTATAATGAACAGTATATGCATAAATGGTTAGTTCATACTTAGATATACCTGAATATCATACCTCCATATTCATAGTACCTTGGAGAAAATGAATAATATATTTCACTCTCTTTTAATGTATTAGTGATATTGAAGAACTACATCATGTCAGTAGATTAACGATAAATAATATGTTATGACGTGTGTGAGATCAACAAAAATTTATTAGTGCCCCAAAGCACTTAATTATGGCACTTCTGGACCATGTAGTTCTTCATCTCTCTCTTCGTTAATTTCTCAAGGCATAAAAGGGTTTATCAACCTACAGATAATCATTTATCTTTTTGGAGCTTTTAAAGAGTTCTGATGATTTTGATATCTCAACATAGATAAAAATTATAGCAAACCTACATATTGTGCGATAAAAATGCACTTTGATTGCTTTAAGTCATATTAAGACTTGTTTAACTCAATTTAATACTGTTATCGAGAACTTGCATTTGATGCTTCTAGCATCACGGATCCTTCAGGGACTCTCATATTAATGATTCTGCCAAGTGTATCATATGAAAGTATAGCCATAACACTTATGAAGCATAAGTCAAGCCCTTTATTGACTATTTGTATTCATATACACTACTTGTGAATACATTTCTTCACACCATATACCAGATATATCTTATTATTTTGCTTTTTCCATTTCTCTTACATGCATAATGGCTTACATTCATATAGCCAATCCTTTCTTTATTGGCACTTAACAATGGTATCGGCTCATGATCCTCATCATTCATTACATTGCATGCTATTTTATAATGTGTTGTCAACGTTGACTTTGTTTCCTTGCCATGGAATTTCACAATTTACTGAGATCTCATTATTTTCAAATGTGACAGGTACCTGAGTCTCTTTTGGGACTATAATATTCTCTTGTAGAGAAAAATAGCCCTTCTATAGCAATCAAGTATTATTGATCATCCTCAATTGACCATCTATATTCTTGGCTCCTTTTATTTTTTTTTTTTTGAGGATTTTGTTATCTTTTGAATCGATGGACTTTCCACACTTCATGCGTGAATTCATTGTCCTTCAGGGATATAAATTCTTATAGGAGCATTAGCAGATGGGATATATGACTTTATCACTTTCATTGGATCAACAAATGCTTCAGGCATTTTGTAGATGAATTCTATGAATGAATTATCTTTTGAATTTTCAGTGCGCATTATTTCAGTACAAGGATCATCAGTGAGCCAACGATAATTCATTCCAGCTAATTCCTTTACCCAACTGCTTATTTTCTCCCCCTGATGTTGGTGAAAGTAATTCATTAAATGACACTCGGTAGATCGTGCCATGCTTTAAGGACTCATTTTGGTGTGCCTTGGTGGTACAAGCATATATACTACACACCCAAAACCATGAAATATTAGGGGGGAGAACTTTTGATAATTTGTTGGCCTTATGCAAATTAATAACAGTACTGCATGCAAAATGATCAGTCCCTAAGCAGAAAATGGGAGAGTATATCTCGTATAAAAAGGTTGCAACCATTTAATCAATCATTCTGCTAATCCATTTTGCGTGTGAATATGAATTAAAAGATGTTCAACATCAAGTCAAAGGGATATGCAATCCTCATTAAGGCTGATGAAGTAAACTCATTAGCACTATCAAGATAATGTTTCTTGATCGGATAATCAGGATAATATGCTCTTAACCATATTCATTGAGCAAATGATCTTGCAAACTTCAGGTTGCAAGAAGATAATTAATAAATGTGAGACCATTTAGTTGATGCATCAATTAAAACCGTGTAGTAACTAAATGGTTCACCATGTGGATTTATCATCCCATAAATATATTCTTATATCCGTTTTAAGAATGTGAGAAGATCATATTGTATTTAACTTTATGAGGACATAATAATAAATATTCCCTTGGAACATGCAGCATATTTATTCTCAATCATTTCTCGCATCATAATTAAACCGGGATGGTTTAACCGATCATGGCCAACATTGAATTTATTGATAAACTTCTGGTTTATCTTATTAAACTACTGGCTTGTATTAATTAGTAAACTTTTAGTTTACTGTCTCATGACATACATCAAAGTCATCAGTAAACTGCTGGTTTACTATTGCATGTCAAAGATTAAATTCGCTAGTCTCAGTAAACTTCTGGTTTACTGTCATGAAACTTTACAAGTTTCTTATAAATTAGGTAGAATGGAGTACATTTTCAAAGCATAATTTTGTTCCTTTTGGAAATGTAATATTAGCTCTTCC
>JANTPZ010003893.1:0-17492 GCA_025593235.1 Vachellia pachyceras
TAATTTAACGAACATTCTTTTCTAATTTTTAGAAGATTAGTATCAATTTGATGGAATCAAGATCTTAGAGCCCGTTCAGGGTGGTTCTAAGTTTTTGGCTTTTATTTTTAAAATACATTTTTTAAAACAAAATGTGTTCAACTTAAATAGGGTTGAGTTAGTTTTTAATACTATTTTAAAACAGATTTTATCCAAATTTGAAAATCACAAAAAAGGGTTTAGTTAGTTATTTTTGATATTACATAATATTTTGTTATTTATTATATTTTTAACTTTAGTTAATGTTAGTTTTAATATTTTTATTTTTAATTATCTAATTTTTTTATTATATTTAATTTTTATTATTTGGTAGAATGGTTGACTTGACCTAAAAATCATAACTAGTTTCAATTTTTAAAAATTTTAAAACTTAAAACTTAAAACCATTACGTACGGGACATTGATTAGCAGCAAGGTGTGATCTTCTAAGATTTGCTATAAAGAATTGCTATAAAGAATCACCCTAATATACTCTGTGTGTGTGTGGAAGATTTGAAAATTTTATTCCTTTTGCACCTATGAAAGCTCTTAGATAGTTTGAATTATCTAAGAAATTTTAAAATTTATTAATATTTTATTTTATAGGATATTATTTTAGATATATATATGAGTTGTCCAGTTGGAATCTAAAAAATATTATTTAATATCTTATTATTATATAGCCAATTTAATTTTAGATGACACATTATCCCCATATCTTTAGAATATTTTTTAAACAAAAACTTTAGTCATTAGGATTACAAAATTGTTTCTATTTAAACTATAGAGACCAAATTGTATTAAGTACTTCTAAGAGATTTTAATGAAGAGTTTATTAAGCATATTTGCTCCTGTATATTCTCATGAGATGCTTACTTTTTTGGAAGGCGTGGTTATCAGGTTTCCCAGTTTTAAGATTTCAATTTATTCGCTTCGATTGGATCCACGTTAATTATAAAGGCTAAATTGTATATAGAGAAAATTAGAATCAAGTTTTTCATATATTTGCTATTTCTTCTTTTTCCCCCTTTTCTTTTTATCTTTCTTCATTTCTTGATTTGATGAGATCTTCTCTTTGGATTACTTCCCAAAAAAATATAACAAGATAATAAAATAAAAGGAGGGAAAACAAAATAAAAATAAAAATTAATAAAAGCTTTATATTATTATTATCTGTTGTGATTTAATGAATCTTTAGGATAATGCATATATTTGTTATTTTAAACCCAATATCTTTTAAAATAATTAATCCCTATGATAATGCATCATTTGAGAGATTTTCTATTTTAAACCTAAAAAAACTGTAATCATAAATACCAAAATATAAATTAAATTTAAAGATACTGAATTGCACCAAACCAAACCTTCTATATTTATAATTTAAACAATAAAAATAAAATCGCTCCAAGTTGACTCCTACTAATTTTAGTAGCGGGTACTTTGTAGCTCCTGCTAATTTTACCTAAGCTTCTGTATATATAATTTTAAAAAATAAAATAAAATTGTTAGCTCCTGCTAATTTTAGTAGCGGGTGGTTTAATTTGTAGCCATTGTAAATGACCACTACAAGTTGTGCAATTCGTTAGGATGAAGCGTTTATCATTAAAGCAAAAATTATAGCTGTAAGTCATAACACAACTCTATTTTTTTAACCTTCAGTATAGTAGACAGCCAAATGACATGATTCGACTCTCACTTGACCCCTCAACTGGATCTTCATCATGGGAAAATTGCTACCACACCTTAACAACACACTTTGTAGCAGTATTAAGGGAAACCACTACAATGGAGCCCTTTGACTTAGTGAGCATGAGATGGAATCACTACAAAAAAAAAAGGTCAATTTGCAAAGGTTGTTTTGAAGCGATTTTAAATAATGTTATAATATAATATTTTTGTAATGGTTTTAAGTCAATCCCTACAATTTTGCAGCATTTTCAATCAAGTGATACTACAAGAAACTTAGTAGCGGTGTTATTACAATAAAATCGCTATGAATTTAGAGTCACATTGGCGCTAAATGGCGGGATGTGGACACTAAAATAGGAATGTTAATTTGCAGCGGTTTTATATAACCAAACCGCTACAAATGAAAATGTGAAAATGATTTTTTTAAAAAAATGATTTAAAATTAAACCACTGCAAATGCAAACCTCTATAAATACCGTTATATAAAATACTACAAATTTAAATTTCAAATTTTAGAAAAATATGATTTAAAATTACTAGTAGTTATGTAACAGCTACAAATTTAACGAAACTGTTACAAACACAAACCGCTAGAAATTTGAATTTCAAATTTTAAAAATTTGATTTAAAATTAGTAATGATTCTATAACCGCTACAAATTTAATAAAATTACTGCAAATACAAAGCACTACACTTTTATACCGTTACGTAAACCGCTATTAAATCGGACAAATATATTATAAATACCCATTTCTTTTTTGCTTCGCCCTTCATCATCCTTCTTCTCTCTTCAATTCATTTTAATCTTCCTTCTTCTTCATATCAATCTATACATTCTTACTTTTTAAATTTTAATAATTATTTGAATGTTTCTTAGTTATCTTTATTATCATTTTATCATATTGATATTATTTTATTTTGATTTTAAGTTTATTAGATATTTCTCTATCTATCACTTCATTATCAATATTTCTCTTCTAATTCAAAATATGACCTCAATAATTCAAAACTTATCATATATTTAATATTAACATTTCTACTTTAATATTAAAAAATTAATAATCATTACATTCATTGCTCAATTAAATTTAATTGAATAAAATTATGAAATTTTAGAACATTATATCTACAAAAAATAGTACTTTTGGCAAGATATTTATTTTAAAAAATTTTAAATAGCATTTGTAGCAGTTTACTAACCACTATTAAAAAGGCACCAAAATTTTAAATTTCATTTGTTGCTACTTTTAAATTTTACTGCCAAAATTTAATAGCGCTTACAAAAATGCTACAAATTTAATTAATTTTTTTAATATGAAAATTAAATTTTCCCTCCAAAAATTAGTAGTGGTTTTGCTTTGTGTGTAGCGATTATGTATAATCACTACAAAATCGTTTGTCACACTTAATTTTGTAGCGGTTTAAAAAACCACTATTCATGTTATTAGTAGTGGTTCAAATCACTACAAATACAACAAATTAATCTGATTTGTGAGGAGCCGATGTTTCTTTGATCGTCTCCCTCTACTGGTATCCACGCGAATAGCTCCCAACAATCACAGCGTGCTAGCGCCTCTCACGTCTCACTCTATCTCTAGGGTTTCTAGTGGCTCAAGGTCATATTCGAATTTCTCATGCCTCTCTTGCTCATGAGTCCTAATATTTATAGACCTCATGGAGAGCTTCTAGAATCTACGAGTAATCTTTAATTAATTTTTAAAAGGATATCCAAGATCAATCTTTATTAATCTTGAAATTTGAATTTCAAAATTCAAAAGATATTCAAGATTAATCTTTATTAATCTTGAAATTCAAAAGATATTCAAGATTAATCTTTATTAATCTTGAAATTCAAATGTGAAATTCGAATTTTGCAATTCTGATTTGGATTAATCTGATTTGATCAAATCATATCCATATAATTAATCCAAATAGTGAGCCAACGAATTTAATTTATCTTTATAAATTATATCTGAATATTAATGTTAGTTATTTAATTTATCAAATAAATTAAATATTAACATATAATATTATTTTCATTTCAAATTTATATATATATATATGTATACAATTCGAATAAACCCTAGATTTTAAAGTCATTTGCATTTTGCGTGCGACCCTGTAGGCCCATATGAAGTTAGCAGTGGGCTAAACTCAACATTAGCTCACAAGTCGCAAGCGGTCTCTAGCAAGACATTACGACTACCTAAATCATATGGGATTGTTAACACGACACAACCATTCATGCAATCACATCACGTCCCTTTTGTCACACGACATCTCAGTCAAGGATGAGGCATGGATGACATCATCCTCCTATTCCTGACTATTACTTTCTCGATCCTGAGTAATCTGATTAAGGAAACAAAAACTCCTTTTCGTTACAATATGACCATACATTTCTCAGACTCACTCACCGAGGGGCCCAGTAATATCTCCCAACTAATGTGAGGGATAAATCACATCTTCATCACTCACATTCCTCCCCATGAA
This sequence comes from Vachellia pachyceras, assembly GCA_025593235.1. Lineage (NCBI taxonomy): Eukaryota > Viridiplantae > Streptophyta > Magnoliopsida > Fabales > Fabaceae > Vachellia > Vachellia pachyceras. Next base: position 4,201 of record JANTPZ010003893.1, read on the forward strand.
AGACCCCTAAGCTCAATTATAGCCTTTATCATCACGCAGTCAAATGTGACTTTTGACTAAGTCAAAACTTAGCGACTCTCATGTAGGAATCCATGATGATCTCAGGTCAAAGGGCATTGTGACGTGATTACATGAGATAAGCTAATGACTTAATCCATGAAGCTTTCTCATAGCGGGTCGGTCCAACACCTTGTACTCTTACAAGTGCCTATGACTTTGACTCGTATCTCCATACATCATCAAAGTCATATTGGTCTTACTTTATCTATGCTCCCGTATAGACAAGCAATCAGGGACATTTAAGACAATATCCTTAATTCGTCTATAGATGCAATTATCATAATAAACGTGCATAACATATGATAATTAAATGGAGAGAATATATTAAAATAAATATGTGTGAGGTACAATGATTGGCCCTTAGGACACAATTTCCAACATATTGTATTAACATTAAACGTGAAGGATTCTAAGACAGGACATGTTATCGAGACTGGCCGATTAGTCATATGTTTGAACTTTTCCTGTATTGTTTACTGCTACCACATCCTCATCTCTTAATTTATGGCATCGTTGTCTTGCCCGTCCTTCTTTAAATAAACTTCATCCTTTACTTTTCTGTGGTCTCTTGGGTCAATTCAATGATTAGTCCTTGCATTATATTTCATGTCAAACTGCTAAAACACATGCTTTATCGTTTCATAAAAATGATTTCATTGCTGATTCAATTTTTGATCTAGTTAATTCAGACATTTTGTGGCCTACTCATTCTATGCGAGAATCTCGATATTTTGTGATTTTGTATGATTATTCACAATTTACTTGCGTATATATAGTGAAAAATCAATCAGAGACAAATAATATTTATATAAAATTTTCTACTATAATTCAAACTTAGGTCTCAAAAGTTATAAAAATATCTCGTCGTGATCTGTTTTGGAATTTTGGAATACCATGACTCTAAATTGCTCAAATTTCTTGATGATCAAGACACTATCTATAAGTACGCAGTCCTACCTTGACACCTCTCAGCAAAATGGCCTGCGGAGTGTAAACACCGCCATATTCTTGATTTTGTCAGAGCCCTTCCTATCTCCTCTTATGGTCTAGAATGTTTCTAAATGTGAAACCGCATTGACTATAGTCTAATATTGAGACCAGCAACATCTCTCCTTTTTGAACGTCTTCATAATACACCTCCTTGGCTATAGTCTTCTAAAAGTTTTTGCTTGTGCCTGTTTTGTCCTCCTTCTGTCTCATAAGACCATCAATTCCCTTTTTGCATACAATTAATCAGATAGTTACAAGGGACTTGACACACTCCCTTTTTTTGATCTTTCACACAACAGATTTGCAATAAGAAGCTAATATGTGTATGACAGCAAATAAAGACAAAAAAATGTCATCAAATCCACATGGCCAAGTTTATAATACTTCCCTGAAAAAGCCCCTCCATATGTTATTCAATCTGCTTGCCAATGATTTACTCCTCAAACTGCTGCATTTCTAAACGCCTTCTACCAGCCTGCAAAATACAAAAGAACAAGCATAAACCTACTCAAACTAGCTAAAACTACAAAGAAAAATCAAAAGATGTAGTTTAGAGATTGGGTTTCCAACAAAGAAGTGCTAAGTTTATATAGTCTTCAGCGAGACTTTTCAACACATACCGAATCATAGGTATCAAGTGTCATACTTTACCTTTAGACTATATTATAGTCCATTCTATGTGCATCTCAGAACCACTTTAGATGACTAAAGGTCCAAGAAAAATAATAACCAGTCATCATATTAAACACACAAGTACAGAATTCAGGCACAAAAACTACTGTCATTTGGTAAAAACTGGAACTTCCAGTTTCACTACTTCAAATTTAAAAATTCATAACTTTCATTGTACACATCCAATTAATGTGTCCTAGGACTCATTTTAAAGCTTGAGATGTGTACTAGTGATCCTAGAATTTCATGGGCAGAAGAGACCATTTGGCAAATTTTGAAAGACTAATTTACGTATCATAATGATGGGAGATTTTATGAGAGGAATAAGTTCTTTTATTAGACTAAAGTTAAGGATGATTAAAGTATAAATTTGGGCACAATCTAATTGATTGAAACCATGATATAGTTATCCCTTAAACCTATATTTTCCCCTCTTATTGGATCCATTTTAGAGTTCAATTGGACAAGCATATATTTAGATCATCCAAGAGCCCAATTTGAGCCCAAAATGAGGGAGGAGGACGTGCTTGAATCTGAAAAAAGGAAGAAAATTTCTGCACAGTTACCAAATTAGTCAACAAGAAAAAGGAAAAGTAAGGGGTACATGTGGTTTATTATTGGTGGATTAAAAACAAGACTTGACTTAATTAAACACATCATTTAACCATCAAAAATATCCTTTCCATCTTCTTCATTTTCGGCCAGCAAGGAAAGGAAAGAGAGAGAGACAAATTTCAGACCCTTCTTCAATTGTAATATCTCAAATTTTGAATGACTAATTTAAGTTTCATGATGATGGGAGATTTGTTGAGAGGAATAAGCTCTTCTAATGAACTAAAGTTAAGGATGATTAAAGTATAAATTTGGGCAAAATCTAATTGATTGAAACCATGATATAGTTATCCCTTAAATCTATATTTTTTCCCTCTTCTTGGATCCTTTAGAGGGCAATTGGACAAGCACGTATTAGATCACGCAAGAGCCCAATTTGAGCACAAAATGAGGGAGGAGGACATGCTTGAATCTGAAAAAAGGAAGGAAATTTTTGCACAATAACCAAATTAGTCAACAAGAAAAAGGAAAAGTAGGGGTACATATGGTGGTTTATTATTGGTGGATTAAAAGCAAGGCTTGACTTAATTAAACACATCATTTAACCATCAAAATATCCTCTCCATCTTCTTCATTTTTGACCAGCAAGGAAGGGGGGAGAGAGAGACAAATTTCAGACCCTTTCTTCAAGCTCCCAAAAGTCGGTTTTGAGATAGCAGGGAGAGAGAGAAAAGACTTCAAGCAAAATCAGCCCCCAAAACCCCATTTCTAGCTCAAAGTGCCTTCACAAAACTTGTTCCTCTCATCAAGAGCAACATTTCTATAGTTTTAGGTTTGTGAAAAGAGGAGTTTGATGCTGCCCATGAAGTGTAGAGATTGAAAGAATTAAGAACAAGCTCTAGAAAAGGAAAGAGGTGAGTATGGGCTTTGATTTGAACCAAGTATCTTGGTATTTGGTTAAGTTTTCATGATTTTCTGTTTGCTAACCTGATTTGGTTAAGATGTGTTCTTGGTATTTTAATGATGTTAAAATCATATAAATGGCGTGATAAATGGTTTATGTATGATGGAGTAAGAGTTTAACATGTTTTTGGTGAGGATTGGAAGTTTATTGTGTATTGAGGTTGGAAATGGGGAAATTTCGGTTTGAACAGGGCATGAGGAAAGAGTGGGAATTTGTCTATTTTGATGGTTCCAATGTGTTTAGAAGTAAAAATTGTGTAAGGTACAAGTGAGACACTAGTTTTGGAAGCATTAGACACCAAATTGAAAACAGTTACAGATTTGAGCACTAATGTTTGGGTAAACCTAAACTAAGGCAAATGATCTCTTCTGCCCACGAAATTTTAGGATCACTTAATACACATCTCAAGCTTTAAAATGAGTCTTAGAACACATTAATTGGATATGTACAATGAAAGTTATGAATTTTGTAAGTTTGAGGCAGGGAAACTGGAAATTCCAGTTTTCACCAAATATTTACAGTAGTTTTTATGCCCGAATTCTATACTTGTGTGACTAATATGATGACGGGTTATTATTTAAGAAGAGGGAAAAATTTAGGTTTAATGCATAACTATATCATTGTATCAATCAATTAGATTTTGACCAAATTTATACTTTAATCATCCTTAACTTTAGTCCATTAGAAGAACTTATTCCTCTCATAAAATCTCCATCATTATGATACTTAAAAATTAATCGTTCAAAATTTGAGATATTGCATCAAACACCATGACCACCTTGTCTTCATTTCTTTTCAAGCAACAAGGTTTCAAACAGAAAATGTGCTCATCCATATTAAATACGTGTACTTCCTCAATCACCTAAAATTTTATATCACATGCATTGACTAAATTCAAAGGAAGCACAAAATATTCATCCATAGAAATATATATATATATATATAGAAGCTTTAAAAAATTTTGAGAACCCAACAAAATCCACTTGACTCTCATCAGCAAGAGTCAAAACATTCGTAGGAGGCTTAAGAGTATAAATTATTGGGATTTCCTCTTTATTCTCATTTTCGAAACAAAGAGTAGGCTCCAAATTTGGAACCACTACTAGACAGTTTGCCTCATTTTCTCCCTCATTGGTTTCCAACCCACAATCACCTCCAGAATCATTACAAGCAATTGGTAAAACTTCATCCATCCCTATGGTAAATTTTCCAATTGATACCTCATCTTTTGTAGAAGAATAATTTAATGTATCAATGAAAACACCTTGTCTCAAAGATTCATTCGTAGAAGCCATCTCACCTAATACATGTTCATTAAACTTCTTTTTCTGCCAAGCTCTCATTTCATCTTCATTATCAATAATACGCTGAAGCATATCCTCTATTGTAGGCTTCACCTCATGAATGGGGATGCTTTCCTCTATATGAATATGGGTTGATCTATGAGAATGTGATGCATATGAGGGAGAAGAATAGTTAGGATCCCAAGACAATTAATGCTCATGATTCCATCTAGGTCTAAAAGTATTATCATGCAAATGTTGAGCCCTAGAAAAATCATCCTCCATATAATCCAAGGTCGAGACATGAGGGCATTGCTCGTAATAATGACTATCTCCACAATAATTACAACAGATGTACTCATATTGAGAATTACATGCATAATGGTCATAACAAAAATTTGGATAATCATTATCATGCTCAAATCCACCACTTGTCCCATTTGTCAACCAAGTATAATCCACACACAAAATTTAAAAGAAATAACAAATAAACACAGAAACAGAACAAATATACACAAGAATACAAGAAAACAAGTTAAAAGAAAAGAAACAAACACAAACACACAAGAACAAATATATACAAACTCAAGCTTAAGCTAATAGTGCTCTAATCAAGATCAACCAAAGACGATTTTGGGACACAAATCCCCAATAATGGTGCCAAAAACTTGTTCGCACCGCAAGTGCATGAGTTGCACCAAGCAATAAAGTGATAAATCGAGTATTGTTCCCACGATGATTTGGTTTCAATACTCGGTCAAGCAATGATTATCAAACTTTCGCCTAATTTGAGTTATACAAATATCATGAGTGGATGAAAACTATTTTTAAACATAAAAAAAATATAAACAAGTGGTTCATGGACTTCTAGGAAAGATGGGACCTATGATCATTCATCCCCCTTGTATTTCATAATATTCAATTAACCTCCTCCCATAGATGCTTTCAATGAAAAATGTGCTAGTTTAGGATTCGAAGAGTACTATAAAAGCTCTTTCAAGTCAAGAACAAGTGTTTAATTCCATCAATTGCTCAATCTCTTATTACAATTAATAAAACCCAATTTTCAAGCTCTAATCCTAATTTGACTATGCAATGTTGGTAAGTATATCTCTATCTTACCAACAAAATCATCCATTCATTATGCAAACTTCAAGTCTTACACAATCTTAACCAAGTTCTACACTCAATGTAGCCCTCTCAAGCATCAATCAAGTAAACCAACAACATATTGGTGGCCAATCAACAAGAGGCATCAAGAGAAGAGTAAAATGAACACATATATCATTAATCACAAAAAGAGAGGAGAACTTTAGTGTTAATCCATGCAAGGGTTCAAAATAACCCTAGAGAAAAGTATTTAGTCACTCATGTTCAACAAACCCATGAGAATTGTATCAAAAAAAAAACAAACAAACGCATGAGAAAATACATATACATCAGCCCAAATATTGAATCAAGAGTAGAAAGGGAAAGATGGAGAGGAAAAACCAAGAAAAGAAGCTCAAATCTCTTCAAATCTTCAAAACTTAGCTCAATCACCATCAAGAAGCAAGCCCTAGCACATCAAAATACTCCCAAATGCATGTCCAGAATAATGGCCATCCATGAGTTGGAGGCTTTAAAACCTAAATTTTGCTGACTTAGTGCAATTGTGCATTTTACTGTCAACAACTGGGCTACAGCAGAACTGTTTTAAGTTATGGCAGAGTTTGCCTCTGTTTTGTTTAAGCTACAACCAGGATGAAATGCGCCGCAACTCATTTTGCCTCTGAAAAAAATAAGTTCCTCCTCTAATGAAGTTTTCTATCCATAATTTGACCTTCATTTAGTCCTCTTTGGTTTTCCTAATGTGCTTTTGAATCAACTTTGGTCTTCACATACCTTCAAGATATTTCCAAATGGCTTTAAATATATCATTCTTCTATCAAAATATACCTTGCAAAAGGATAAAATCTATAAGCACATAATCAACAAGAATGAAAGTAAAAATGCCCACAAATATACTAAAAAGTGTATAAAACACTAGGAAATATTTGAAATGATATGAAATCCTAGAGGTTAAAAGGGACTTTGTTAGAGAATCCCACACGTTACCGGCTGTTGATTAGGAGACTCATTTATCTTACAGTGACCTGTCTGGATACTGCCGATGTAGTCCACATTATGAGTTAGTTCATGCCCAAGCCCCAGACTACTCATTATGTAGTTGTTCTTCTGATTCTTCGGTATGTCAAAGGAACCTTGTATCATGGCATTCATTTCTTTTCAAAGTCTTCTCTCACTTTAAGGGCATACTCCGATGATGATTAGATAGGTGATCATGCTAATTGTTAGTCTACTATTGGGTTGAGTGTATTTCTTCGTGACCCTTATTTCTTGGAGGGTAAAGAAACAAAAATCTATCCTGTTGATCCAGTGCTGAGTCAGAATACCATGCATTATACCACTGTTGATAGGCCGTCAAAACAGTCTAAGCCCATCCTTTTAAGTTCAATTAAGTGGAAGGTCGACCTTCTGTCTTAGGGGGAGTAAAAGGAAATCAGACTTAAAAGGGCTAGCCCTTTAGGGTTCAAAAATAAAAGGATCATCCCTTTAGGCTTGAGTTTCGGCCTTTTAACCCAATCTACTATTCCAGCATCAAAATCTCACCGTAAACCATGAAAATAAAGTCATATAGCTGAATAGAGGAGCCTATGGAAGGCTTTGCACTAAAGCACCACTTCACCTTATTTTTGACTTGAAATTCTTTTCTTCTTGCTTGCTCTTTCTCACACCATCTCCTCCCCTTCTTACTGCAAGTTTGGCCGACTTTTGACCCTTTCGAATCTCTTAGAAGACTTTAAAAAGTATGCACGTGTTGTTTAATTAGGGGGCATGATTACACTGATAAAGTAACTTTACTCTAGCATATTCTACCACATGGTTAAAATATCTCTTCTAATTTTCATCTTTTCATTAGAGGATGACATGTGACAAATTTCAGTCCCCACGATTTTCTTTATGCACTCTAGCCATAAAGCTACTTTACCAGTTCGGAAATGTTTTTTTAGGAATTCCTTGGTCATTTGACTGATTTGAGATTAATAAAAATTTCTAAAATTCATTTGATACTTTCATGATTTTTTTCCCTCATTCTGTTTTCAGAATTGCCTTTAATTAATTTTGAAGAAAACCCAAGTTCAAGTTTTTCTAGGTCTTTTTCTTTTCTCATATGAGAAACTATTACTAATTTTCTCTTGGTAACAATTTTATCAATTACTACAATTTCCAAGCCATTTTTCCCCAATTTGAAATAAGATATATGAGGCATTTGGATATTCTAAATAATTATATTAATTAAGTATTTATTAAATATCCAAATATTAAATAAATTTTAAAATTCCTCGTAAAGGTTATTCTCATCATTTTGATCTGAACTAGGCATTAACTATTGATCAGTGAATTTTTTTATCTTTTGATTTCTTGTTGAATTGGTTAAACTTTGATCAAAATACCTTTGAATTTTCTCAATTTACCAAATACCTTTAAATTTAAAAAAATAACATTTTGCTCCCAATATTTTGAAATTACACTTTGGTCCCAAATTTCATATTGTCACTTTGGTCCCTTAATTTCTCAAAATGGCACTTTGATTCCTTACTTTTCAAAATTACCATTTTAACCTTATTTTTTCTATATTTGGTTGAATGACATTTTAACCTTTCATTTCCTTCTCTTCCATCCTCCAGGCTCTTAAATAAATATGTAACTACTTATTTAGCATTAATATCCCGTTCTTGAAAACCTAGATATTACATAGCTCACAATGAGTTAAAGCTCCTTTTAAGTCACAATGAGATACTAACAAACTTCCTTCAAAATGATTTTTGAGCCTTTAACCGCTACTTTTACCTTTCCTAACGCTTCGCCAATTACAGGCTCCCCATGTTCATACACCTTCAATGCAGATGAGGTCCTTCAATATTTAATTAATTAACAAAAGAACAAAAGACTTGTCTATTTAAGATTCATTATAATGTGAATAAAGACAAGTACAATGAGACAATAGCCATATGACTTTTTGTTTTTCTTTCCAACAGCAACCTTAATGAACTTAAAATATTATAAAATTATATTTATGCACATGCTCGATTTTTTTATAATAATTACTATATTTTTGTTGCCTTCTTATTATCATATTATGCATATATATACCCACACAGACACGCGCGCACACTCGTAATATACCGACATTTGGGCAATCGACAATATTATAATGCCAAGTTGGCAACCTAGTACTCATCATCATTTCACGCATAATCGACTTATCTGCTCTTAATATAATCATAATATCACTGTTTAACAATCAATATTAGGTGTATGTGCTATCATAATTTGTTTGAAAAAATACGATCAATATTTTTATTTTCTTAAAATTAACCCTCGTTTTTTTATGAAGGTGTATGTGCTATCTTTCATAATCTGCCATTATATTTTGTATCCTTCTATTATATCATATAATCATGGAGTTGATTTACATTGATATTGTAAAAATATGTCAATAAATATAAGGCATGTATTACTCACTCTCTCTGTATAGTGAATAAGAATTTTTTTCCTCTTACACTCTAATTTTCTCTCTTTCTCTTATCTTTTTTTTATTTCATAACACGTTATCAATATGAAGCGCGCTCTAGCCAAGTTTCACTTTATATCTAAAACATTCTATATGCATGATGTTGCTATATTAATCTCTACATTTTCCTCTTTTGATTTGGGATAATCCAAGTCCAAGGTGTAATATTTAAATTCCTTTATTACTTTAAATTTTATGTCCAAGGTTTGGATTGTAGATAAAAAAAATATTTTGAGTTTATGATTTTAATTTAATATGTTTTTTAAATTAGCCTTCATATAAACCTGTGATAATCTCAACTGAAAGAGCATTTTTTGTATTTGTGAAACCCCTTGTTACGATGTTTGTTGTGCATTTGTTTTCTGTTTGCTCAAATTTCTTAATCATTCTCATAAATGTTCACCATTCTGTCTTCAATCTGCCATTAATCTAAAACATGAATAGCTAGGACCAATTGTATTATTTTACGGGTCCAATTACTTTGCAGGATTTTACAGCTAATATATTTAGGGATGTTTGGTAATTTGGATCGTAATGGCCAAGAATTTCGTGGCTGCTTCAAAACTAAGATTTGCTTGGAATAAAGGATCCGTTTGGTTCAATCGGAGAACCCTTTAGCTATGCAATGGTGTGCACAGTACAATATTACCATTAATATTTTTGGTTTGTTTTTAACAAGATGTGGAGAAATTATTTTATATATTTAATTAGAATTATAAAAGATCCAAAATACCCCTCAATATAAAAACCGCTCCACCCCAATCGTCTTCTTCATGGGCCAAAATACCATTGTTAATGGAGAACCCAAATAAGAGTCATCAACTAAAATAAACCTTGAGCAGGTCCTAAGCTGCAAAGTCACACAATAACATATTGAAAGAGAAGAAATACATAAATAAAGTTTTAAATAGTACAGAAGGAAAGAAATAATAAATCTTCCATCTAAATCTAAACATCTGGAAAAACAGATCCAGATGAAGACTTCAAAGGAAATGGTAAACAAGACTGGTGGTGCTGCCGTGGGGGGCATTGATAGTGGCGGAGGAAGGAAGGGAGAGGCAACCAGAAGAAAATAATGTAAATAACTGGAGGATAAACAATACTTTTTAACACATGAAGGGAATGGTAATGAGGATTCATAAGGGGTGAGCTATGAGTGGAGGGTAAATCCCATTACCAAGCTAAAGTGTAACCAAACACATTTTTCTTGGTAATATAATGCTATTTTGCATTACCATTGCAGGCTGCAATGGAATTGAACCAAATGTTGATGAAACAGTGTTGGAAAGTGTATTTATAAATGTTGTATTCTTTCTTCCAAAAAATGGTTACAAATCAGCATTGAGCTACCAAACTTTGAAGCAGTTGTCCAAAAACCACTATTCTGTCATGGTCGTGACATTCAAATCTTGCCAGATTACTTTAGACTAACCGCTACAAAACAATCACTACAAAATCGATGTTATAGTGACAGTCTTCCTAAGTCAAAAGGCTTATGTTTGTTGCGATTTCTCCCAAAAACGTTATAAAATTTTCAATTTGTAACAATTTGTTGCAACCACTACAAAGAAACCGTTACTAATACATATTTTTTGTGTAGTAATTGATTTATATAAATATATATTTGAAAATATAAAAAACACCTCATTTATTTTATGATACATTGTATATTAATTATTAAATTAAATAATTGAAAGAGACTCGACATGGTGCTAAGATAAATGGTATCTAATGTGGTTTTACTACGTGGCAGAGTGATAGTGGTTACTGCTTCATTGTGACGTAATCATGGTGACGTCATCTCGCCTTAACGCCAAAAGACGACAGCTTAAAAACGGAGCCACTTTATGAGGAGCTCGGGGAGGCCGTTGAAGTATGTGAAGGACGAGCACGGCATACAAGGATGCCGGCGAAGATGGGGGGTGAGGTCTGCAAAGGAAAAAGATTTGAGTTACACTATTTTATTAATACATTTTAATTTATGTACATGAGTTGATAACATGGATATAAAAAATTTGATATAAGTATTTTTCTTAATTTATCTAGCTTCTTTATCTTTTTACAAATTAATTAATTAACTGTATTTTATATTAAAAATTGGAAGTAGTAACTTTTTATGGAAAATACTTAGGTTAAGTTTATTGTACTTATAATGTCAGGTTCTCCCATTACACATAGTTATGCATTGTATTTTTCAAAAATATTACCATTCAACTATAAATCTACATGAAAATCATGTCTAATTAGAGAACTTCCGTGTACAGGATTTAATGGATATATGGTACTTTTTATTTATTATAAAGAGTATTACAACTTTTTAAGAATTTATGAATAATTATAAATCATAAAATAAAATGAATTCCATATCTAAATATTACCATACACCAAATCTAATTTTCTAGCCTCATTCTCTAACCCTTATTTTAAATCCATCAAAATTCAAACACTTGCATATACCGAACGGGGTCATAAGGGAGACTTCCCTCCCCTTCTTTGGTGTTTTAGAAGGGATGGTGAAAAAAAATTCTCTCTCCCCTCCAAAATGGAGAGATTTAGAAGGGAAGGTTAATATTTTTACCTTATCCTAACCATGGTTATTTTCAAACTACCCTTCTTATATTGGTATGCTTTGATAATTATAATTTTATAAATTAACTGCCATTTCTCATTATATTATATTAAATATTTTATAAAATTAAAAAAAATACTTAGACATATAGGGACACAATGTGTGTGTATGTGTTTAAATTTTTACTCCCCTCTTATCACTAAAACCTCTTCAGCTCCACTATGGTCAGTCCAAATGGAATGATATTAAATTTTCCCCCTACCCCTCCTTAGTTCCTTGCACTACAAAGCACATTATAGCGAGGGGAAGATAGTTTAGGACCATAATTTTTTTGGGAAGGTTCTAAGGAATGAAAGTAATTTTTTTGGAATAATATGCAATGAGAATTAAGACGACGTATCCATGACGTTCACTTGTTATTAAAATTTTAAAACGTTTTGGTGATTCTATTCTTTTCTAGGAACGTCAATGGTTCTCCCTATTTCTTCATTGCACCGAATTTAATTTCCATTGAATATTTTTATTTGTCAAATTCAAACTCCAATCCTTACTTTAACTATATTAATTTTATTATTTCTTATCAAATATATTGTTCATTTTAGTTTGTTGTTTTATAATATCAATAGAAAATAAATATATTCAATTATATTCTTAACAAGTAATTAATATCATTTATTAACCACTAAGCACTTGGATTAACCGGTGAAGGTTGATTCAGTTAACCTGTAGTCTCGTATCCTTATAGTAGCTTTTTAATCACTTCATAAAAGCAATTTATGTTATTTTTTTCTAAGATATTAATCCTAAGAATTATTGCCCCCGGGATCTGTTTCCACCTAACTGCTGAAATGCGGATAAAACAACAATATGTTTGTGAAAAATAATTAAAGCAGAAGATAATGTATATTGTTTTTTTAAAATATCCTATATATAAAAATGATTGACCAAAACAAACCAAAAGGGTCCTTTATAAATTAACGGAGGAATCAGGGAATCCATTGAAAGAATAAGTAATAAAATATAAAGTACGCAGCACAAGTGGGTGGGTCGGTCGCTCAATGACAAATGCCATCTTACCCTTCTCATCATCGTCCTCTTCAAACCCTACTTTTTAAATTTCCTTCTTCCCTTAATATATATCTCACTTATATAGCTGGCTCACAACTCATCTTCTTTACTGTAAATAAATAGACACATAGACACACATCCATCTTATATATACATATATAGGTTTTGTGTTACTATATTGATTGGTTATGGAGATCAATCTGGCAATGAGGGAGCTGGAAAGAGGGCGTGAGTATGTGAACCAGCTTCAACGATTGATCTGTAACTCCCACAATGGAGAAGATGATGATGGGGCCTTCGCGACGACGTGTGCTCAAGATCTTGCTTCCAAAGTGGAGGATTCTTTGAGAAATGCAATTTTGCTCCTCAACAACCGACACTTTTCTGGTGTTTCTGCAGATTCGCCATCTAAATCTGAAGAATCTCACCTGCGTTCTGAGAGCAAAAGCCATACCAATACAGATCCAACAATATTCTCTCCCCAAAAAAGGTACTTATAAATCATAGTAATTGATT
>JANTPZ010003894.1:0-16534 GCA_025593235.1 Vachellia pachyceras
AAGGAATATAAGAAGTGGGGTTATGATGTCAGCATATATACTAATAAAAGGTCGCCCATAAGATCTGGGCATATCTTCACAAAGCAAACGAAGTCTACATTTTATACTTTTTGTAGCATATATTTCCAGGTGAATTAGGTCAAGTAATCTTTTATTCTATGATAATAATCCTACACGAAAGAAATAAACAGCGGATTAGCGTTGGACAGTTGTTTCTTCTGATTCGACCCCACACTTCGGTTGCTTTTGGGACAATTTAGAAAACCATGAGATTGTGTTTTATTCCGTTGTCTCTGCCTATATCTTCCCTTGTTGGACTTCTTCCACCAATAAATCTTACATGCTCATCTATTCCCTCTCCTTTTTTTTTCTTTTTTCTTAACCTGAAGTTTATTAAATTTGTTTTTTTTCTTGCTTTAGGAGGGAAACTCCCAAGTAGGAATGGTGTCACCAAGCATATCACTGTCCCAACATGTGGAATAAAAGGGAAGCTTCATGGAAGAGATTAGGTTAAGGTGGGCTGTTAGCTAATCAATCTAAGTGGCTGGGTTGGCTAATTGATTGGCGGTTAATTCCATTACATTACTTGTTGGTTTTTTTGGAGTATCAGACAGTGGTCCCTACTTCTGAACATCAGGTACAGTTGATCCCACCACTAAATCTCATATTGGGCCCCTTCTCTTCTGGACAAATTCAAAGTAGGTTTTTTTTATTATCCTGTGAGACCTCACAGAATGCCAAAACTGACTACGGTTTGGAAAGAAAAGAGACTCCTTTGGAACATCTTAACAACTAATATTGTTCCTTCGGAGAAGCAACACATTGATTTGAAATGTCTGCTCATACCAAATTGTGATCAGATGTGTCAAGAGCGCTGAATTTGTTTCCAGAGTTCAAGTTCTCACTTGGAATTTCACCCTCCTTTTCTAGTGCCTTGTAAGGATAGGCTCTTGTGGATAGAACATACTATTATTTCGCGATTCATATAACTAACTCTATTTAATGAGATAAAACTTATTGTAGTCTTTTGTTATATGATAGACTCTCCACTATTTAGTATTAATTTTATTGGAAAAATTCCATTTGTAACATGCATGTATGTATTTTTATGATCGGAGTCCAGAGAATGGAGTTTGAATTGAGGAGGGATGCTAAAGATGACGTCAGGATCATTATTGAATGAAAGCTTAGCCACGAAGCGCCGAAGAAGGTACTTCCCAACAACCAAATTCCACTTGAAACTGACTTAAAAAGCACTGCTGCTGAAGGAGGAGCGTATATTGATGAGAGAATCTGTTGATTCTCAATTGAAGTTGAAAAAGACAGACCATCTGGGTTTGTGTGTGGGACTGATGAGACTATTCAGGGCGGGCAGCGTTAAAGAAAGAACTATTTAGACCTGATCCTATTAAAATGGCAAGAAAATTCAAACACGTCGTTGACTATGCATATTTCATATTTGTTTAATGATTTAGCACTTTCGAGACTCGGTTATCTGGATTGTCTCTGCTTCAAATTGAGCAATAGAAATAAACGGCAAATTTTATCTCTTGGATGAGTTACCTCACATTTGATTGACTTGGAATCTAATCAAAGGAGCAAAGAAAGAGAGAAATTTGATCACTGGCTAGACAAATCTTGACGTGAATTTTGTAGTCTAGAGATATGCAAAGGCCTGAAAATGATCATTCATTGTGCCCTAGTTTAAAATTGAAACAATTCACAACAGCATAATTTATTTAATCTTAAAGAAGTAAAGAGGGATAGAGAGGGAATAATCTTTTTCTTCTATTTTTTTCTTATGAAATTGATCCCCAATGGAAATCACGGGATAGAATGCTGACACGATTACAAAGGATACACACGAGGTTGGCATATTAAATTGTCAAAAAGTTCCTTTTCTATCACATTATGATAGCAAGGACTCGGCATTTGGGGATCTGACAATGCAAATTAAGCACCCAAAAAACTAACAATGATGGTTTTCTCTCACGTATTGCCAAGTGGCAGGAAAAAAATTCAAATAAAAAAGAAAAGAAGAGTAATGATGACAGTATTTGATACCATTAGTGCTTTGCGACAAAGTGGTACATAGACTATGTTCACAACACTTTGGAAAACACTACCACCAAGTATAAAATGTGAAATCAATTTCACTTCAACAAAGGCAATGATATCTTCAAGGACTTGCGAATCGCCTACCAACTTTGAGGAAAATAAAAGCATTTGATGCTTACAATGACTACACACGAAAAAAGAAGAATCGGGTGGAAAATATCCCACACATTTTGCTGACATGACAAAATCTTGCTCAATGCAAAGCACTACTATCTTCAGACGAAGTTACAGAATTGTCAACTTCCGTTCTGGACATTTTAAATATATCCATTTCCTATTCTTCTCATGGAAAAACAAGAGAATAGTTTACACAAATACTTCTCATTGAAAGTTAAATAATGGCGTTCTTGAATGCAAAAAATGAGAGTAGATCCATTGGAACTCAAAACCTGTAAGAGGTTAAGGCATGCTATTCTCAAGTGGAGATTGTCAGCAGTGTGTTCGTCACCCAAAAAAACCTAGTGATCCCGACATGCATCAGCTTCTACACCATGCAGGATACATGTCACATCATGGTTGGCGTTTGGCACGAGGCAAAAGAGCGAGCAGAATTTTTTTCCTCGGACCCTGTAACTCAAGCAACAAGTGACACATAAATCTATAAACCAACTTAGCATGTGCTCTTGAGCATATAAAATGACCACTTGCCCTAATTGTTGCAAACTAAGAAGCAAAATCAGAAGTGAGTAGCAAATGAAGAGAAGCAAAGAACCTAGAATAACAACCATCATATGGTTCATGATGCATGAAAAAGGCAACATTTAGCATGGCTGAAAAATGACATTCAATATGCATATGTGGCTCAAAATGATAGTCAGTCTAAAGTTTCACGTCCTTCCTTCATATACGTGGACGAATATTAGAATGAAATTCCAAGCCTTGTAGCATAAAGAAGCACATGGCATAAATGAACTACTACTGCTGCTGCTACTGCTTCTGCTGCTGCTGCTGCTGCTATGAAGAAGGAGGAGGAGGAGGAGGAGGAGGCATAAATGAAAGGTCTATTACCATAGGAATCCCAAGCTCTTTAAGGTCATTTTCTCCCATTTGCTTTAATGCAGTCATATCCACCTGCATGATAAATGATCAAATTATAGAAGTATAACTATAATAGTTATAATTATACATGGGATTACCGGATGTCATCTTGGGTTCAGGTGAAGACTTCGATACAGAAGAAATTTCATCATTACAATAAATAACCCACTCAACTACTCAAGAAGTTGTCAACTGCTTAGTATGGACTCTAAAGATCAAATTGAGCTGAAAATTCATGCATCACAACAGGAGATACAGCCATGAGCAAATCAGGGTCCTTGGAAGATAAAATGCATCCTTCCTAAATCATCATCATTATTTTTTCAGGCCCTAACTTCATGAGCCACTGCTAAAGGGCTAAAATTTCAGGAGTTCCTATCCCCCTGGTGGATTGAAATGACAACCCAGGCATGAAGGGAACAAAAAGGCTCAAAAGTGATTACAAAATGCAAGAATGTCTCCGTTAACTCTTGAAAGATTAGGATTTTCCCTCCTATTCCTAATTTATAAACCCCATATTAGGAAATAAAAACTAATGGATAAAGACTACAAACATGTTAGTCTTACTTGTATGGGAAACCCCCAAAAGCACTTAAAAAGTACTTTCACACAATTCAAGACAAAACTCCTCTCATACACTTTTCTGAAACTCTGTAAAACCATTTAAAATATGCTAATCCAAACACTAACTTAGGTGTTCTAAATTATGGAATGAGAGCCTTTGGCTAAAATATGAAAGTATGGAACAAATTCAAAGAACCAGAGTTCTCAGTCATGTCGTGTGGAAAATATCACACTCCGATGACATAAATCCCAAGCTTTGCTAACAGTTAACAATACCTCAATCCACTGAACATTGACATGGGGAAAAAGTTAACCATATAAAGCAGCAAAAGAGAAGAAAAAAATCATGCAGAAAAAACCAAGCTCAGTGTTAGTTCTATGACAGACGATTGAAACATCAAACTGTCCATTCAAATAAAAGACTTCCCAATCACTTGATGAATCCTTCATTAGCAAATTACTGGATATCTTTGACATTTCACTGAACAAAGCATATCTTAATATCAGATAAGGTTGAAAATATACCAAGGCATGTCATTAGACAAATAAAAGAACTACGTACTTCCTCAGCTTTGAAGAGAATGGCATATTTTCCCAGTCCCAATGCATGCAACAGACCATCAACAGTTTGGGGTGTCTGCTGTTCATTGCCCTACATGATAAACAACCGACATGTCAGCAAAACACTGAGCTTGCTATGAAAGAACTCAACAACAGCAAAAACTTCACCACTTTTGATGTAACACAAATGCATGGGATCAGGCAATAGACTAATGATAAGTAAAACAGTGATGTCAATGGAACTTCCAACAGATCCGAAATTAGCCCTCCTGATACTGCATTACTTCTCCAGATGGTGTCCATGCATTGTTGAAGAAGGGAGATAATAGGAGAGCAGTACATAAATCAACAATATTCACTTCTTCGTACAGCAAAGCAATAAGTAGGTTGTTTAGAAACAACTAATAAATGGCCTTCGGCACATAATTTTATGTGAAGTTTATCTTTCTATAATACCATTAGCAGCTTTACAAGTCAATAGCAAGCTTCTCCATTACTTATGCCTTTGGCATTCATTACAAGTTGCCAAGGAGCCAACTACCATCTCACAAGTCACAACAGTTGTTTGACTTGTGATACACTCTCAGGTCTGGAAAAATCAAAGTGAACGACAAAACACAAATTATCTTCCTCTTCCTCTAAAAGCAAGGATCTCACCTTGACAGAAGGTAGAAGCCAAGGATGATCTCCACAACACTGGTAATGATATTCTCTACTCATACTTTAGCTTTTACTAGGCTAAGATATTCATAGATGCAGAATTACATGAGAAATTAACTAACTCTCCTCCCCTATCAGAAGTGGACTCCTAAAATTTCTCTGACTGACTCCACACACTAACCCACTACCTATTAAATAATTAAAATAAACAAACTTAGTCAATAACTGTCCCTATCCCTGTGCCTGGTATCCTATCATTTACTCCATCCTTTGAAAACCCCTTGTCCTCAAGGTGGAATTTGGAGTTGCGATTCTTCCACAAGTTCTAGAAGAGCTGGAGTAAGGGTGCCTTCACCGTCAACTTCCAGGAGCGAAAATGAGCCAGAGCAGCGGTAGCCTGGTCGGAAAGGAGCGTCATACCGGAAGCAGAGCCCCTTGTCTCACCTTTGCTGTCTGGTTTCATCGCCCTGAGCCATTCTCAGCGTGCTTGACGTAGTTGACCAAATGGAGTTGCACGGGTTCGCAAACGAGGGTCCAAGATTTGGGCTGGACAAGTAACTGATAGTAGCATCTTGGTCTCGGGTCGGATCCCCAAACAGAGCAGGCTAGGTTAGGTACTCACCAAACTTGGGTCCACGATTCTGTAGCGTCTTCTTCTCAAATTTCAGAGCAAGACTTGAGGCCCTGTAAACTGTGCATGGCTTGTGGATGCGGACCTCCGAGCGCAGTTCCTCTTTCAGGTTATTAAGGAAAACTCCAAGGAGGCAATGATCAAGCCAATTCTTCACCCTAGCTACCCTCCTTGCCCATTCTTGCCTATACTCTTGCACCGTGGATGCTTGTTGGATGCTACAGAGGTGCTCATCTGGATTTAAATACTCAGGAGGGCCATAATGCTCTTGCAGAATCTTTATCAGTTCATCCCAATACAGCATCTTACGTTCAGCGTTCATCCATGAGAATAAATCCAAGGCGTCCCCTTCCAGGTACATGGCTGCCACCTCAACTTTGTTATCCTCTGGTGTCCCATAATATTTGAAATACTTCTCTGCCTTAAGGATCCATCCTCTCGGGTCTCCTCCACTAAACTTCGGAAATTCAAGCTTTGTATAGGGTAGTCGGCAATGGTGGTGCCCTTCGGTGTCTTCTTCGCTGTCAGCATCCCAGTATGCTCTAGCCTTCCCCTTTTAGTGTCGGACCGTCGCAACCTCTAGAGCCGAGACTTTCTTCGCCAGGGCGTCTATCGTGTTGAGTCGAGCAGCAATCGCCGCTAGTGGGTCAGCGGCCGACTGGGTAGCAACAGAATCTTGATCGGTGTTGGAATCTCTTATGGTCACCATACTAATCAGATGCAGCTCTGATACCAAAATGATACACTCTCAGGTCTAGAAAAATAAAAGTGAATGACAGAACACAAATTCTCTTCCTCTTCATCTCAAAGCAGGGATCTCGCCTTGATAGAAGGTAGAAGCCAAGGAGGATCTCCACAACACTGGTAACGATATTCTTTACTCATACCTTAGCTTTTACTAGGCTAAGATATTTAGATACAAAATTACATGAGAAATTGACTAACTCTCCTCCCCCATCGGAAGTGGACTCCCAAAATTTCTCTAATTGACTCCACACACTAACCCACTACCTATTAAATAATTAAAATAAACAAACCTAGTCAACAACCGTCCCTATCCTTGTGCCTGGTATCCTATACACTTGCACAGTCAATTAACTCTTCAAAGGCCATAAATAATTAAAAGTAGCAAAATTCTTTAAGATCTACTGCAGAGGATTGTAACTTGGAGGGACGGAAGATGAAAACTTTCGTATTTTTTCCCTTTTCTTTTTCTTCTCCCCCCTTTATACACACAAATCAGGTTCAATTTCCTCTCGTATTAATTTCAATGTGCACGTCTCCTGTTGCATAGAAATGTGTGTTTGAGTGGTGGGTATATGACATTTTCTCCTCCATTCCAAGTAACTTCAAGCATAGGCTGATTGCGCTTTTTTTGTTGCATTACAAGGGATTGAACCCTTGACATTTACCCATGTCCCACCACACCCCTAATTGTGGTTTTATTGTAATTGTTAATTAATAATTAATGAAAATGACTTAAAAGGAGGGAAGTTACCTTCCAAGAAGGCAGAGGGGAACATGAATAAACCAGGTAATTCTTCCGTTACAAAATCCAGTACTTCTACAATAAATAGTAAAAAAGATAGCAAAACTGAAACTACATAAAAAATATAAACTTGTCTTCAAGACACAATATCCCTCAATTTCAAAGATGTCAAAGCTCCCACTACAAAACTAAAACTAAGATTCTAGAAATTCTCCACAATATAAACAGAAACCACTAGCTTCCCCAAGGCAGCCACTGTCACTTAGGATGCCAATAGAACCAAACCAACGTTCTAGCAATAAAGCAATGCAAGAGGAATTGTTTGCCTGTCATTTCTTCTTGAAGTGCACATAATTACCACCATCCCATTCCGAATTTGTTCATCAAGAAGCATACTTGCTAGTTCCAAATAGCAACAATAGAAACAAATTTTGGAGAATGACGAAGAAGATTCGGTTGTGGGTAAAAATGATTAAAGTAATTCTTACTTCTTATATTAGATGTTTAACAATAACTATTAGCTAACACCAACCAATCAGTAAACCCACAACTTAAGGCCATGAGAGTTGAGACCATCCATAACTGAATTATAAGGCAAAGCACCAGGGAACGTGGTTAAGTTCTGCAAACTGTTACAAGCCCAATTTTTTTCTTTTCAAATTACAGCCAAAGTAACTCGAGATAAGCAGATAATCATGGGAAAAGTTTTTCCATTAATAAAGAGACCAGCATCAGAGAAAAGCAATTTGGAAAGTTAAAAGATACGTAGAATTTACCACAAATGGGGTTCGTGGTGGGGCCAGTTGCCCTTGATGAGATGCTACAGGCTTAGCAGTTACTAGAGGTAATGTGGATGCCGTGGAGTGGGCCACAAAAGATGAACGTGCAGAGCCAGGTGGTCTTGAAGCCTCACCATCCCTAGTTATACATGGAGCTGACCTGATACTATCATATGTCCTATTTGAAGGCCTTCTCTGCAGGTCTTCCATGTTTCTTTGAGGGGAAATTCCCCTGGAAATGCTTGGAAACCCTTCAGGTGATCTTCTTCTAATATGATCCAATGTCCAAGGTGAATATGAACTTCTCACTGACTCCATGCGTGCTAAATCACCAGAACTTCTCGCAGAGGGGATATGCCTCAACATCCTTGTTTCCCTTGGGTCAGACAAGTTCTGCTTTGAATTAATATTGGCTGCTGCAGATTGAGCTGCCCTTGACAATTTTTCACGAAGGTCCATATGCCTCTTACCACCATTACTGTCAGCCAACCTAGATGCACCTTTTCTCATAAGCTTCAATCGAAGGTCATCTTTGCCAATCCGCCCATCTGATAAATTGATGGTGATGCGATTAAGGCAATAGAAATTGAGCAGCATAAATATTGATCAAATAAAAATTCACTGCAAAGTGAGCTTACTACCATTGAACCCATTTTGTGAGCTTATATCTCCTCGCTGTCTGCAGAGAAAAAGTATCACATTATTTTTCATATTTTAATAACATACAGAGCCACAAGCAGCAACAGCCTATTCCAAAGACATAACTGACTATTAGAGGGTCCAAAATATCGTTTATTCACAATTTAAATGGCCTATTCACATAATATTCAAGGTCAAGCTTCTGAACAAAATAATGCCTGCTTTGCATCACTTTGCTGAGAACTACAGGAACAACGATAGGGCACAAAGGAATAGCAAACACACCGTTTGTAGTTACTGAGTTCATTCCTATTCCACAATGAACCCTCCGTATCATTTCCAAGTCTATCTCTCACAGACCGCTTAGTGCCAACTGCAGGATATGAAGGAAAGGAAACATCCGCCGCAGATTGGTCCCTCTTGACAACCTATACTCAAATGCATATTAGCTCATTCAAATAAAGTCGGTTAAACACATCATGATCGAGAACAAAACTCAGACAATTAGAGAGAGTAAAAGTGAAAAGTTAAAGTTCAGTTCTGTATTCTCCACGCACAGAATTTGACCAAGAGAAAACAAATGGATGTCAAAGAGAGAGATTTTTTGTATCATGAAAGCCACTTCTTTTCAAAAGACTTGGATGAAAATCACCCACCATCATTGAATCAAGCATTCACGATAAACCAATTCAAATTGATCGAGTTTGTTAGAATTCAAAGCAACAAAAGTTACAATGACAACTTTCAAGAATACAGAGCAAAACAAGGAAATTATAAGATTTATAATAGATATCAAACATTAGAAGCCTACCTGACCACTGCGCCCAAGAGTAATGGTAACCCGACCTCTCGAAGTATCAGACATATCGATGGCAGAAACCCTAAATAATGAACTTCGGAAAGAGTTCTCCAAAGGCAAATGTAACTACTCGAGCGAGGTGCATCAATACAATGGATCGAGAAGCAAAGAGAGATGCCCTAATGCCATACTCCAACTAGGAGCTGAAAGAGAGAAATTCGCTTGAAGAAAGAAAGCGACTTTGTCAGAAAATAATTATGCCAAGAATTGAAGGCTCAAATAGAGGATTTGCGGCGAGAGAGAAGGAAGAAAGGGCTGTGGTGTTGTACGCAGCTCTGAACGGAAGAGGGGAGGACAATAGAGCAAGGAAGAAGTGGTACTGTTCGGGAACGAGGAGAGAAAGTAACAGCGCTCGCCGGGAAAACAGTGGCCGTCCGATTACCACCCGATGGGAACGCCGTGAGGGCAGGTCGGGAATGTAACTTTTAAGAAGCAGGAGAAGACGGGAAAGAAACAAATAACACTGGAGTTCTTTATCAGAATATGTGGGCCAGGCCGCTTTTGACGTTTCCCTAAGTTCTGGAATATCTACTGATGGGCCTGAAGTTTAGGCCCAAATAGTGAACAAATGGGCCAAGCCTTTAGTGCAAGGCCTGAGTAAAACTCAATTTTAGTTCCCAAATGATTTATTTTAACCCACACATTTATGGTTTGGGCTACCTTTCAGACAAAAGATTGTAGGCCCAATAAAGAAATTAAAACAAGGCCTAAAAGAAAATTATCGTTTTTGTGGGTTTTTTAATTGAACCCACAAGCATTTAGGGCTACCTATTCCAATAAAGGGGTTGGCCCAAAAAAGAGAACATGTAGCAACGGTTGGTTGGATCAAGTGGTAAGCGGCTTGTTCTAGTTTAAATAAGGTCTCGAGTTCGAGTTCTTGTGTATGCAGTAGCCACCGTTGGGAGACTCACCCACCATTTCCAGGTGCGCGACGCGGGTCGGGTCTGGATTAGTCGGGCGAAACTCCTGAAACCGGGCGAGAAAAAAAATGCCTATGTTTTTGTGATGTTCGTTTGATGTTCACCGGAGACGATGCCAGACGGATCTGGATTTTTATTCCAATGGCTATGACTGTGATGATGTGTGCTTTTCGACGTGTTTAGGATGTTTGGAGACAGATGAGCTGTGTTTTTTGGGGAATTCTGGTGCTTTATATTTTAAAAAAACTTATCCATTTTTTAACTCATACCAAATTTACTTTGAAACATAATTTATTTTCTGTTTTCATTTCTATTTACGTCCAACCAAACAGGGTGTTAATGCAATGCATTGCATGTGGAGTAATATACAAAAACAAAGGAAGGTTCGAAGAAAAAGAGGCTCCCTACAGGCTACGGCCGCTGGAATATTGTAATAATTATGTCCCCTCCCTCATTAACCATTCTCACTGTTTCCCTAATGCTTAAAGCCACTCTAAATTATATTCTTCACTGTAAATTGTGTAAGGCATCCAATATTGTCAAGAAAAAAAAAGAATTGAGATTTGAATGTGTGTGTGTGTGTGATGAAATCAAGATTTTTTTTGTTGGCAATAAAAAAGGAAATCAATATATTTTTATCTCTCACCGACAACATATCTAAACGAATAATGTGAGTAACTTGATTTGATTCAAATGATCAATACAAATCTATAGGAATGATCAAATTTGCTGACAATTATTGATTTAAAGACTATAAACACCCACATTATTAATATTCTTTAGTTCAACATCTAATGATGACTTGCAATTAAGCATGAAGCTGTACTCAACGCTTAATTACAGTTGATTAGGTGTCACCCATATATTAATTATATGAAATGTGAAGAATTCCAACAGATCAAAAATATGCATTGAGACTGATTGTGAAGTACTTTACAGATATGTGCTCAAGAGGAATGGAGATGGAGTGGAGTGGCAGAGTGCACAAACCATGTCTGAAATCTTGGGACTAATTGGAAGAAGGCCGAATATTGTAGAATAATTCTCCTTGATATCTCGACAAGGTAGTCGTGCTGCAGATATAATGGCAGCTGCTGCTAGTAGAGGTTTGGCACTTAATGGTTGGCTGGAAACAGCTCCAACTCTCTTGAAAGATCTGCTATATTGGCTGCAGATTCAGTTAGTGCAGGAACAACTGGGCAGAAGAATGCCTGTTCGTGATGGTGTAGGCTAGTATTAGTTTGATTAACTGTAACAGTTTACTGCTAATTTCTTAGATTACTGTAATAGGTGTTTTTTCTGATTTAGCCTAGGTTGTATTAATAGCTTTTCTTGGATGCTTTTCTTGCCTTCAGCTATTGGTGTGTTTGTACAATTATTTTTTGTGATTAATAAAATATGAATTTATACCGGTCACATATATATATTGATGATTCATTTCTAGATACATATTTAAATGAGCTGATCATTTGACTGGGACAAGATTTACTGTTGACTTGTTCAAAGTATTTTAGTTAAGTATTAAACGTTGGCATATATCCTAGTAGAGATTCAAACGTCCATTTCATTAAAACTAACTCATGTTATTAAAAGTATTTTAGCTTGAACTTGAATATGAGTGCGCACAGTGAACACTGTGTATAAGGGACGGTCATAATAATAGGGGATATATGCATCATGCACAGCTTGGTAATTAATATTCTTCATCAATGAAACAGAAAAAGCTGGAATTGTTTGTTAGTGTATGGTAAAATCAAAATGGGAGACCTAGTTGATATGTAACTAATCAAATGGGAGGCACAAGAAATAGATATTTGTCATCAAGTTGGCCTATAAAAATACCGAGAATTATGAACTTTAATTTCTTTCCATGAAATCATTATGGCTCAAAATAAATTTCAAATAGCTGGCTCCATTTGTCAAAGCTTAACTCTCACCCAAAAATATGTTCAACAGTGTTTTCCGCAAAACGAGATAATCTCCATCACATATTTACTTCGGCTTGCGTAAAAGTACTTCTTTACCGCGTTCTCAAACGGAGTTAAAAAGGCAGTATAATGGAGATGAGTAGGGTGGGTGCTTAACAGCTATATATTGCGTTTAGGAAGAAGGACAAAAACAAAAGTGTTATATTATGTTGACCTAAAATGTAAACAGAATCCAATTAACCTGTCTATGTATAACCCTTCCAGTCGCAATTCACATGTTAGATCTAAACACACACACACATGCACACACAGTGATTAATTTCAAACACCAAAAGCTGGACGCGTACGAATTCAAAAAATTGATTAAGTGCACATTGACGATTTTGCATTGTTAAAAAATTCAGAGATATCTAGCTAAATTATGTGACCTCTCCTAACTTTGTTTTACAAGATTACATATTATATTTTAATCCAAATTAAAATATGCATTACATTAATGACCTTCCAGGAAGTCGGTTCAAATTGCAAAATATCTTTATATGTCACTATTTTTATATAAAATATGCCACAGTAGTCAAGTTAATTAACACTCACCAAAAATTTCAGTATACTTTTGTGCCCGAGGAAAGCTCATAATGTCTAGCACCCCTGACAGTATATTTCATGTGTGCCTTAACCCTAAATTGAATGTCATAACTTTTAACACGGTAATAATTCCATTCTCAAATGTTTTTCAATTTCCGATGCCTTCATATGCTCAAGCTTGTTGCTTTTTATTTCCCATCTAATACCTCAGACCACATTTAAGGTACTGTTAGTAAAAGTAAGGTGAGATCTCAGAGACAAATATACAGGTCCTAGATAGAACAACTCTACACAGTTAAAACCTGTAATTAATTAATTTGTAACATTTTATAAACAAATTAAGTATCGAGGGTGCACACAAATATATATAGTTTAGTTTTCAAGTTTTGAAGTGGAAGATATATCTTATTTGTCATTTCTCCTTGAAAATGTATAGAGGAAATATCAAAGGGATTCAGCTTGATCATTATTGAGTTTATTAAACCCATCATGATAACCAACTGATGAAATGGAAAAATTACCAGAAAAATCTCAGTTCTAAGAATTAACCAAGATATTAACTAATATAACTCTCATCAGGGAATCTTTGTCGCTATCTATTTGTATGTTATATTCCGAAGATCAACTAAAGAAGAAAAAGAGGAGATTAAACATGTAAATCTGAATCAGACCTGCATGCTAGGACCATTTACATGTAATAAAGACATTTCAACACCCTAAGAAGAAGATCGATATAATAATAATAATAAAAGAAAAGAAACCCTACTTCAAGAAAGTAGCCAAAGGAGACAGATCGAGGTCATCATGATAACCAATAAAGTCTACACAGTACAGATTCAGAGACATTCCAACTGCTACCTCAAAATTACTTTAATTATCATACATACACATGAAGGGAATTAGAAAAATCCAGATCTCTACCTCTCAAACTGTAGTAAATCAAAGTCACAAATCGATGTTCTTCAATACAATCAAATTTACAGTCATTTAACATCACAAGAGAGAGATCAGAAAGATCATCAACATCATATCATGAAGCTAGATCATCAAACAGCAAGCTCGATCACAAACATATGGCACCACAACACGTAATACGTACGCTGAATCAAACCGAAGTTGCAGAAACTCCAGAAGAAGCTGTAAGGTATGTTATAAGAAGAAGAGGGAGAGAAATAAAGGGTGAAGCTAGATCGATTTGGTTGATCTAGCTAAGAGTACTAAGTACTACGTAGTATGTCGGACCACAAGGCTTCAATTCCCCGAGGAGAGAGAGAGAGAGAGAGAAAGGAAAGTAGCAGCGTCATAAGAAGAAGAAGGTCATCACCGTTTGATGCAGTAGGGTTTCTTCTTCACTCGAGGGGAGGCATATTCTAGGTCTAACCCTTGTCCAGGGACGACGACGACGATAAGATGTCGTTTCTCTTTCTTGGTTTGGGAAGAGTGGTCGTTTCAGAGGAAGGTGATCGATTTTGTGACGTTGGTGGGAGGTGGTGATGATGAAAGTGAGGACGGAATAATGATGAGACGAAGAGGGAAGAAGACATGATGATTGCTCCGCCTTGTGTTTTGGGGTTTCAGAGAGAGGGGATAGATGATGATATTGGTGCTACTAGAGAGACGGGTCTGATCTTTTTAAATTATTTATTTTATGTTCTTTCTTCTTCATTCAAATGGTGCTAATTATGGAGAAACCATCATTTAAAGACTCAAGTCGTACGACAAAATTTTTAAACAAAAAAGAAAAACAAGGTTATTTCTTCTAAAATATTTATAAAAAGTAAAATTACTATCGATTTTTTTCAACAAATTTTGTACAATTTTAAGTAATTTGACATTACGTCTCCAAGATTTAAGATTACAATCAAAGTTTCTAAATTTTATATATAGGATTTACTCCAAGCTTTTTTTTTAAAAAAATATTCATATTAAAAATCTAACTTTCCGCAATTTTGTTGTGATTTTTTAAGCATATAAAAATAAAAAATGTTTTAAAATATTGTGCAAAACTTGGTAGTCACTTCATTTTTTCTACGTAATCGTGACTTTTTAAGATTTTTTTCACTTAAATTTTTGAGACGGGGGCTTAAAAATGCATCTGGATTATGAGTAAGGTTGCATGAAGTTAGTCATGAATCACACACACACACATATTTTGGCAAATACACACACACACAGAGATAATATTTGTGATGATTAATTGATGAGAAGTTGCAGAGTGGCTGGGTCTTTTTCTGAGAGCAGAAGATGAAGGCGGTTGCACTTGTGAATTGTGATGATCTCTTCCTCATCCTTGCAAGGCTGAGTTTGACTGTCAGAGAGAGAGAGAGAGTTTCGACTCTAATGGAAATTAGCTGTTACCCTTTCTCTCTAAAAAAAGTTACTGCAATCAACAAGATTAGCAGTGTAAATTGTAGATTAAATTAAAATTCACTTCTACTTTATTTATTCATTTGTGTGGATTAAATCTCATAGGAAAGAGTGATCATGTATGTATACTTATACATGTGTGTATATATAGTGCAGAGAGAGAGAAAGTCTCCCTTGACATGAAAGCTATTCTGTTAATAAACCCTAGCCACCAGGTGCCCTAATTTTACGCCACCAATTCATAATAATTCATTTCCACAGTTCATCCCTATGATCCCAGCTAATCTTGTCTCTGACCTAATTAAGTTTTTTTTCTTAAGTTATATAGATATTCACTATCCCAATATGCATTTACCTTTTAATTAGGTTTTAACATATGATGCACTTGCATATACATAAATGCTTCGGATACACCGGTAACTTGTATGTATTTCTTTCCAATAAACTGTTTTCCTTGATTAAACACATGTACCATCTTACATAAGATAATCTTATTTAAGATATCATCAAATTAATAAATGTGTTTACATTTCCTAATGAATATTTGAATATAGATTTGTCATAGCACAAAGGATTAGCTCTAGCCTTTAGATCTAACCCTGTTGTTTAATAAATTGTTTATATCTTAGTATCTTAGAGATTTATCGGTAATATGAGCTCAAATCTTAAATTTTAAATGTTAATGTTAGTTATCGGTTCTTTATCTATAGAATTTGCAAGTTGCAAAACAAAAGTTTAATTTAGCAATATTGGTACATAGTTAATATAATTGATGCAGGGAAAATTTTACATTTTCTCACCATAATAACGTAGAATGTCACTAGCCCAATGATATTATCATACATTTGTTGATTTTAGCAGCTCATAATAAAAAAGAATATATTCCTCCAGTCCTAAATATATAAAGATCTAGTTTGAAGTATAAATAGCATTACAAACTAGATCTTGCATTTAGAATCAAAGAAATTATAATGATGATGTACTAATTATTTCATAATTAATTTACACAAATGTTTAAAGCGAGGGATTAGAACATGATCAAATAGATAGCTTGGAGTCACCGATATTACCCATATGAGTAACAACTAAATAAAGGCAATGTTGACGAGGAAGGCGAATTGGTATTATACGCGTTGAAAGTGGGAAGGTGAAGAAAACAAACCCTCTAGTAATGATTATGAGAACGACGCCATTACAAACATGATTACTTTATGAAATAATTTACAAGGCAATGGCCTGTCTTCATTATATATATATATTATATTAATTGAATAAAAACAAAGGTTAATGCTTAATTATCAATATCATATATTAATTCTACTATCATCAACAACCTCCATTGATGGTGGCTCAATATATGTTCTTCTGTAAAAGTAGTTAACAATAATATGCTCTA
>JANTPZ010003895.1:0-39054 GCA_025593235.1 Vachellia pachyceras
GGACCGGGTAAGAACTATGACCCCAATGGACTAAATGTCTATGATGCAAGACCAAGCAACAGGGGAAGTCAAGCTCAAGGTGTTCGTGTAGGGACCTTTATTGTTCAAAACGGAGGAACCGCCACCCCTCTCTCTATTGCCTGCTTGAAGAACACAAATGCTAACTCAATCTCTATTCCTAATCTACATCAAATAGAGGCAATAGTCCAAGCTTACTCTCCAGTAATGTACTTGCATCCTGATGAACAATATCTACCCTCCTCTGTAGACTGGTATTTCACCAATGGGGCGTTGTTATACAAGAAAGGAGAAGAATCAAAACCTGTCCCTGTACAACCAAACGGCACTAACCTCCCTCAAGATCACAACAATGACGGTGCCTATTGGTTAGACCTGCCTGCTGATCAAGGCAACAAGGAAAGAGTGAAAAATGGAAATCTAGAGAGCTTCCATTCTTATGTACATGTAAAACCCATGCTCGGAAGAACATTCACAGACGTAGCTATGTGGATATTCTACCCTTTCAATGGACCGGCAAAAGCAAAAGTAGAATTCATCAATATTCCATTGGGAAAAATCGGCGAGCACGTGGGGGATTGGGAGCACGTGACCTTAAGAATAAGCAATTTCAATGGCCAACTATATCAAATCTACTTCTCAGAACACAGTGGTGGCACCTGGGTCGATGCCTCCCAGCTCGAATACCAAAACGGCAACAAACCTGTGGCGTATTCTTCCTTACACGGGCACGCCATGTACGCAAAATCTGGACTTGTATTGCAGGGGAGCAGCGCTATCGGAATCAGAAATGACACTGATAAGAGCAATATGGTGGCGGATTTGGGGTCAAGATTTGAGGTGGTATCCGCAGAGTATTTGGGGCCTGAGGTGGTGGCAGAGCCGCCATGGTTGAACTACTTCAGACAATGGGGTCCGAAGGTAACTTACAACACAGAGGAGGAGATAAAGAAAGCAGAGAAATTGTTGCCGGGAAGGCTAAAATCTGCGTTCGAGAAGATAGTGAGGGGATTGCCGAGTGAAGTGCTCGGAGAGGAAGGACCCACTGGTCCGAAGGTGAAGAGAAACTGGAATGGTGATGAAGCTTAAACATTATATATTGATATAGGGGCCTTGTAGTTACATGCCTTAGGCATTAAGCTTTAATTAAAGCCGGTTTATTTGTGGAACTAATTTCTTTTAGGTGGAGAAAGGGTATTTAGATCGTAGGGTTGTATTTATGGATTATGATCATGGTCCATTGACAATAGCTTAGTTGTCTAAGATTGTCAAATATGAAAAATGTGCAGGGGATTATTCAATCAAAAGCAAAGCAACATAGTTCAACATAGGGGGGATATCTGTGGTTGCAGTTAGATTCCTACGAAATATAGATCAAATGTGATTATTTACTGGATTACTTTCTTTTAATCTTAACTTTGTTTCACCTCAAATGGTAGCATCTTTGTTTCACACTTTTTTCTAATCAACATGAAATCAAAACACCGTCCCCAACTACAAATCACAAAGTTATTAAATCATTAATAATGAGTTTTGAGTGTTTGTGTTGTTATCATTATCAAAGTACGTACAAAGACCATGCAAGGCTGTGAAGGAGATATGTGAATTTGGAAGACTAAGAAATAAAATAAGAAGCAGCTCCCATGTGGTCCATGCAAATAGATTCTCTGATATCCTCCACACGTGTTTTTTTTTTAATCACGCCCTCCATTTGCGACATTCAATTCTAAGTGGACATTGAATTTCTGTATCAGAATTATACACCCTCCATTTATAGATCTATACACAGCCATTAATCAAAGGAAGCGGATAAGGTTGATGAAATCCCCAATTATGTATCCTCCTATTATCAGAATCACAAACCAGCCAAAAAAAAAATCTCCGTTGTGTGTGTGTCACAGTTATGATGAAATGCATTACACGAACACTTGGGTGAATTGTAATCATGCATTCCTTCAATATTTGACATGTTAAGTATTGACACTTGTACCTTGGAAAGAACAAGAAGCGATGGAGAACTTGAGAAAGATGTGCTTTAATGGTTGGGTATAAAGCCAATTAACCTCGTTCATCACACAGACAGATCCGATCTTCTCTGAAATAAACTCGACAAAATAATGGAGAACCACTTTTCTGCTTCAACTAATAAAAAATCTCTTCCAGTTCATTCCCCATTCAAGCTTCCTGTTTGTGATTGGCCCCATGGTTCTTCACGTTTTTCTCCCGTTGTATTCTTTTATATAGCTCGACTTGAAATTGTCTGTGTACTGATTGTGATTCAAAATGCGCTTGTCATTCTTATATACCTCGTAAGCAGGTGATGGATTTTCCAGGGGAATCATTGATCTGGGTGAGCTGCAAGTGTCTCAAATCTCAAGCTTCAACAGAGTTTGGACTACTTCGCCGGAGAAGCCTTCCCTTGACAGAATCCGGTGTGTCAGGTCCGACCTCATGGACCATACTGGGACACACTCGGACCAGGCAAGAGCAGCAGTGACTCATCAGATGGGTTCAATGTCTACAGCATAAGATCAACCAATAAAGGGATTCAAGCTCCAGGTGTTCCTGTTGGTACCTTCCTTTCTCAACATGGAAGAACTAATGGTACTCTCTCCATAGCCTGTTTGAAGAACACTAAACTTGACTTCTCCTCCGTGCCTGATCTACCCCAAGCTGAAGCACTAATGGACGCTTATGCTCCATTGATGTACCTAAATGGCTACATCCTGATGAAAAGTATCTCCCTTCTTCTGTCAAGTGGTATTTCACAAATGGGGCCTTACTCTATAGCAGAGGTTAAGAGTCAAAACCTGTAGCTATAGACCCATCTGGCTCTAACCTTCCTCAAGGAGGAGAAGACGATGGAGCATACTGGATAGACCTTCCCAAGGACAAAACCAACAAAGAAAGGGTCAAAAGAGGGGATTTACAAAGCTTCCAAGCATACTTACACATAAAACCGATGTTCGATGCAACATTCACAGACATTCCCATCTGGATTTTATACCCTTTCAATGGCCCATCAGTAGCCAAACTGGGGGCCATGCCTTCAAAAGTTTCCACCAGGAAAAATCCGCGAACACGTGGGGGACTGGGAGCACCTGACACTGAGAATAAGCAATTTCAATGGCAGATTGAAGAGCGTATACTTCTCCCAACAAAGCGGAGGCCAATGGGTTGACGCGTCGGAACTCGAATTCCATCCCGGGAAGAACAAACCTCGCATATTCTTCCCTTAATGGGCATGCCCTGTACTCAACCAGGGATAGTTCTTCAAGGAACAAGCATAACTGGGATAAGAAACGACACAGAGAAGAGCGAGAAGGTTGTGGAGTTGGGGAAGGATATGAGGTAGTTGCAGGGGAGTATTTGGGGAAGGCGATAACGGAGCCGGCGGAGCTGAATTATCGAAGGCATTGGGGCCCAAAGATAAGATAGATGATACAAGAGGTGCTGGAGAAGGTATTGTTCCTGAAGGGTCTGAGTCTCTGAGATCTGGGTTTCAGAAGTTTCGGAATTCTTTGCCGAATGAGTTGTTCGGAGAGGAAGGTCCCACCGGACCCAAGTTGGAACGAAGATGAACGCTGAACTCAACTCTCTCGTGGCTTCGTTGCATT
Organism: Vachellia pachyceras; assembly: GCA_025593235.1. Taxonomy (NCBI): domain Eukaryota; kingdom Viridiplantae; phylum Streptophyta; class Magnoliopsida; order Fabales; family Fabaceae; genus Vachellia; species Vachellia pachyceras. The sequence continues at coordinate 3,636 of JANTPZ010003895.1, forward strand.
GCATGCCAGCTTTTGGAAAGAAAAAAAGAAAGAAAAAAACTTTCTCAATCTTACTACAATCAACCGTATTATTAATTAATAATATACTGGCGAATTGGAGAAAAATTTAAATTAACCGGAGAATGGACTTGAACGTGGAACGTCAATTGATTTGTATTATATGAAAGCTCAGTTATATATTGTAAAAAGTTAGTTATATGAAAATTTAGTTACATAAAAAATTTTAAAAATACGAATGTAACATACCTTTCACATTATACAATTGATCTTCTTCCATATGCAACTAAACTTTTATATTATGCAAATATATTTGACCTTACACATTATACATGTTCCATTCTTCAATTAATATGTGAACCAGTGATTTTCCTCTAATTCTCCCTAATATATTTTAATTTGGTTTGAAAATTCTCAACCTTCCTTAAAATTAATATATCCGTGGTTGTCACTTTTTGACATGTTGGTTCAGCTTATTGAAACTTTATTTGGTGGTAAAATGAGTGCTTCGTACACGTTATGCTTTTTTATCAAAGAAAAACCAATTTGAACAAATTTTAGATGGCGTGATCAGTGGGAGAAATTATTTTTCTAACGTAATTCACGATCTATAAAATAAATATATGAGAAAAATTTTATCTCATTTTACATGAACGTAGAATTATATTTTATAACAGTGTTAGTTAATACAAAACAATGAAGCCATGGAGTTTCCCTAAGAATTAATCAATGCTATCAGATTAATTGGAGATTGGATTTGTTTGACATTCCATTTAAAAAAACTGAAAACCCGTTCAACAGTGTTTTTTCGTAAAATAAGATAATCTTTCACATATGTACTTTAACTTACATAAAAATATTTCTATACCATCTTGTACATCTTGTACGAAAAAGACCAACTTGGATCCACGTTTTCAACGGTTCTTTGTTTGACTTTAAACTTAATGTTGACTTTTTTTTAGCGAGCTAAATATTTTAAATATAAAAACTAATTGATTTATTTGAAGATATTAAAAAAATTAAATACATAGCTTAAAAATATTTATATTAAATTAATTTTCTTTAAACTAATATGTCTAATTTATAAAATGATATATAATCTAATTATAGGTATAAATAAATATTTTAAATATGATATTTAGCTTCTTTAATTTTTTAATAAAAATTAATTAGCTTTTATATTAAACATATGTGTAATATTTTGTGTGTGTGCGTACTGTGTACATACACCTAAATTATATCTTACCAATTAGGTTTTTATATTATAGACAGGAGGAAATATATACTTATAAAAAGTCTATCAACCTTGTTTAAATTCAACTCTCATCACCAACTGGGGTTGAATGTAGTGGAAAGAGCTATTTTTTTTATAAAGCGGTAAATTGAGGTTTGAAACCTAATTGAAAGAAATATTCATATTTAATATCCAACAGTGTGTTGAATATAATTGCATTTAGTATAAGAATACATATATTTGAAGGAAAAGAATTCAACTCTCATAACTTCCTTGTATATTATTAAGAAGAGAGGCTATGCTATATATCTACAGTGATATCATAATGCTGCATTTGTTGTGAATTAGCATTCTAAAGTATTATCTCAATCATTAATGTAAAAGCTGGTTAACTTTTTTTTGAGATTTAAGAAGTTAATTAACGGATCCATTTAAATTTTTTTTAAAATTATTTTATCTTACTTATAACCTAATTTATAATATAATAATACACTTATGAAGCAGAGAAGACGAATCTGCTTTCTTGGCGGCTTTGAGCTTAATCACAAACAATTATGATGAGGACGGAGCTTCTGCTATACTGAGAAACGTGACAGACATATATTATTAGTTTATTACCACTAACAAAAGTCGCATTTCACACTTGCCAATTCTCTGTTTGTTTTAAATTTATCCTAATTAAAAAAACATGATAGACGGAAAAAGTCTATCATATTTTTTATAATTATGTTAGAGGAGTTTTATCTTAACTTGTATGTAATGTATAAAAAAAAAGGAGGAAAAAGTCTTTTCCAAACACCCACTTTCTCCAAATCTGCATCAAATTAAAATATACCAACCCTGACCACAGATCACCAAATAAATGAAATATTAATTATTACTATTACTTGTATTAAAAAAAATGGTTTGGAGCAGTGTTTTGTTATCAATATTATTAATGTACTTACGTACAAAAATAAGCAAATACTCTCATGCAAGGCTGTGTGTGAAGGGGATATATGTGAATGGAAGCTTAAGAAATTAATTAAGGTACAGTTAATTAATGATCTTATCATATCAATGAAAATACGTCCATGTGGTCCATATGAATTAAACCCTCTCTTACATATCCTCCACGTTTGTCTTTTGCTTTCTTTTTTTCACGCCCTCCACTTTTGAAATTTTCAATACAGCGTGTAAAACGATGTTTTTCCATTAAACAAAGCAAGGTGAAAATTAAGGTTACATAATCCAATTATTTATATCCTCAAATTATAATCAAGAATCACCAAAGAAAAAGTTAAGAGAAACTTTAGTTCTCAATTAATGGTTTTTTATTTAAGGGTAAATATACAAATTTAATAAATAAATTTTGTGTCAGGGGCATCTATATATGGTGTAAAAATATACATAAAGGTTTAATGAAGGGTAAAATTAACAACACTTTTAATTTAGTCAAACTGTACATTAATTTTTTGTGAGCCCCACGGAGACAGTTTCTCTCTGCTCTCAACCGCCTTGTCTTTTGCTTCGTTCCTTCCTCTTCCTCTCACTCCTCCTCCTTCCTGTTCTTCTTCTTCTTCCCGTCTAGCTGCCCCATTGCTGTTGTCCGCTGTTCACATCACCATGACCCTGTAATTCTATCATCTAGGGTGTGGGACACCTTCAACCACCGGCCAGAGGTCTTTCCCTGCCTTTGACACCATCGCAGGAGGGAGGTTGCAGTAAGACAGGCAAGTCACTTTTCTGAGATTCCATGCAGGAAGGATGCTGTGATTATTTTACATGGCCTTTGATTTTGTAATCTGGAGATAAAGTATCAAAATGGAATGGGTACTTTTGTACTGGGATTCTTGTTGCTAGCTAGGGAGTTTTTCATAGAACTGGAACAAAGCAAAAAGAAAGTTGCATGAACTAATAAGGGGTACTTCAATATCTTTCGACAAAGAGTAAATGAGAAGCCAGTGTAAATGTGGGTGGATGTGATTAACAAAAATAAAGAAGGAGCACACACAGACCTGCTACACTGTTGGCAAAACCTTTGCTTATGGCCGCCAATGGAGACCACCGGGGTTTGGGAATGAAGTTTGCATACCCTGTGACGCCTTTGTTGTTCCCTACAATTACTCAAATATATGAACTGTACCCATCCACTAGACATTACGCCGCTTGGGTTCTACTGTTAATGGTTCAACTACAACATTGCTGGGATTGGAGGAGTGGAGTATGGAGAACATGGCGGCCATGGAACCTCGAAGTTAGGAGAGGTCGACAGCGACGTCATCGCCGTCAGAGATGGGTAGGTTGGTGGAAAGAAGAAGAAGAAGAGAAGGAGGAGAGAGAGGAAAAGAGGACATGGTGGATTGAGAGAGGGAGAGAGACAAACTGAGGGGCCAACCAAAAAATTAACCTATCGTTTGACCAAGTTAATGGTGCTGTTAATTTTGCCGAACTTTTGTAATTTTGTGTTTTTTACATCATATAAAATTTTATGCTATTAGAAGCCCATGACACAACTTTTTTTTGTTAGATTTGATTTATACGTCACGGTTATGGTACACCACAAGTAAAAATACGTATACTTGGATGTATTATCATGAATATACAATCCCTTTAATTTATACTTCATTGACATGTTCTGCTTATTGACACTTTCTTTGGTTAAAAAAATGAACCGATTGCTTTGTCAGGCTTAATTAGACGAAGTCTCACGTGCCAATAGTCATATAAGTTACTACCTTGTAAAAATAGAAGATTGAGAAATTTAAATACATTACTAAAAATATTTATAACTATCATTTTTTATTAAACTAATATGCCTAACTTATAAAATGATATATACTCTAATCATATATATAGCAAATATATATAAATATTTTAAATAATGTATTCAACTTCTTTAATTTCTGTAAAAAAAGTCAACAAACTCCTATAAGAATATTAAGAATTAAATGTAGTAAGAATATTAAGAATTAAGGTAAGATAAATGCTTTCTTAAAAATGACAAGACATATTATGACCTTGTGGGTTTGATCCCATTTTAACCTTTAGAACTTTGTAGTACCTACCCCTCTGATTAAAACAAAACCAAAGACCCACGCAAACAAGTTTAGTCGTTGCAGAATAATAAAGAGATGATGAAGTTTTCATTGGGGATTAATAATGTGGGACTTGGAAGCATAACAAGATGTTTCGTGATGGGAACACAAAAGCAACTCCCTCACGTTTTCAATGGATGCTTTCGCAAAATCTTTTTCATATGAATCATTATCTTCCATCGTGTTGACCTTCGTACCCTCGTCATCACATATTTCTTACAAGAATATGCTTCAATGCGCGCGCGCGCGAGTCTATATATGTGTGTGTGTGTTCAAAGCCATTCAGCCTTCTTCACCATACATACAAATAATTCGATCTCCCCTCTCTGAGATAAACTGATCATCAACAATGGGGAACCGGTCTTCTTCTAAGGTTACAAGAAAAGCTCTTCCCATCGATTCTCTATTCAAGCTTCCAGTTGATATCCCAGTTTGGCCTCAAGGTTCTTCACAATTTCTCTCCATTATTCAAACATTAATGTGTGACATACTGGTTTGATTCATCGTGGACTGGTTATTCTTACTTCGTGTGCAGGTGATGGATTTTCCAGTGGAATCATTGATCTGGGTGACCTGCAAGTGTCTCAAGTCTCAAGCTTTAACAGAGTTTGGACCACTTTTGAAGGAGGACCTGACAATAATGGCGCTACCTTCTATGAACCAGCTTCCGTCCCTGAAGGATTCTCCATGTTAGGTTGCTATGCCCAACCCAACAACAAGCCTCTTTTTGGATGGGTTCTTGTGGCCAAAGCAAAATCTTCTGCTGAAAATGGGGCTCTGGCAAAACCAGTTGAGTACACTCTGGTTTGGACTAGCAAGTCTCTGGACATCAAGCAAGACAACACAGGCTATGTCTGGTTACCAACACCACCTGATGGTTATAAAGCCGTCGGCCACGTCATCACCACCTCGCCGGAGAAGCCTTCCCTCGACAAAATCCGGTGTGTCAGGTCAGACCTCACGGACCAAACTGAGACACATTCATGGATCTGGGGACCAGGCAAGAGCAGCAGTGAAACATCAGATGGGTTCAATGTCTACAACACAAGACCAACCAACAGAAGGATTAAAGATCCAAGTGTTCCTGTCGGTACTTTCCTGGCTCAACATAATGGAGCAAATAATAACAGTTCTTTTTCATTACCTTGCTTGAAGAACGCTAAACTTGACTTCTCCTCCATGCCTAACCTTCTCCAAGCTGAAGCATTAATGGAAGCTTATGCTCCATTGATGTATCATCACCCTAATGAAAAGTACCTACCTTCTTCTGTCAAATGGTATTTCACAAACGGGGCTTTACTTTATACCAGAGGGGAAGTGTCAAAACCTGAAGCTATAGACCCGTCTGGCTCTAACCTTCCTCAAGGAGGAGAAAACGATGGAGCATACTGGATTGATCTTCCTGAAGATGAAACCAACAAAGAAAGGGTCAAAAGAGGAGATTTACAAAGCTTCCAAGCATACTTACACGTTAAGCCAATGTTTGGAGCAACATTTACGGACCTTTCCATCTGGATTTTCTACCCATTCAACGGCCCATCAAGAGCCAAAGTGGTCATCATCAATAGTATCCCACTGGGGAAAATCGGCGAACACATAGGGGACTGGGAACATGTTACACTGAGAATAAGCAACTTCAATGGAGGATTAAAGAGCGTATACTTCTCCCAGCACAGCGGGGGCCAATGGGTTGACGCGTCGGAGCTCGAATTCCAACCCGGTAAGAACAAACCCGTTGCATATTCTTCCCTAAACGGCCATGCGTTGTACTCGAAACCAGGGCTTGTTCTTCAAGGAACGAAGACGATTGGGATAAGAAACGACACGGAGAAGAGCGAAAAGTTTGTGGATTTGGGGAAGGGATTTGAGGTGGTTTCAGGGGATTATTTGGGATCGGCGGTAACGGAGCCGGGGTGGCTGAATTATCGGAGGCAGTGGGGCCCGAAGATAAGCTATAAGATAGAGGAGGAGCTGAACAAGGTAGAGAAGGTGTTGCCGGCGAATCTGAGATCTGAGTTTCAGAAGTTTCAGGATTCTTTGCCGAATGAGTTGTTCGGAGAAGAAGGTCCCACCGGACCCAAGTTGAAGTCAAGTTGGGATGGAGATGAACGCTGAATCCGACCCTCACATGGCTCTTCGTCACTTTTCATCCATTTGCATGCCCAACCTTTTGGGAACATTTACTTTTGGGGAGCATTTACGTTCATTGGTGCTGTTTGTTTTATGTGAATGTTTTAAATTTATTTTAATTCAGTATTTCAATGTCTTTTTTTTTTAATTTTGGTCACACACACATGTATTCTTTTAATACATGGTTTTTTCCTTGCAAATTTTAAAATAAATAAATAAATTGCAAACTCAATTATATTGTAGCTATATCATGATGTGTCAACAACATATATGTTGCTTATCGGTAAACTTCATTAGTTAGATAACACTGTTTGAATTGATTATGAGATTGTTTAGTTAATTAAAAAATTGTAGTAGAAAACATTTTTAAAAATGAATATTTTTTTAAAAAGCATTTTGTTAAGCATGTAGAAAAAGTCCTTACAATAATGACTACAAGAAATTCTAGCCCTTCTACTTACTACTTAATCTAAGAGCCATAATAGCTTCATTTTTTATTTTAAACACAAGATGAGGTTTTTATTGAAGAGTATTTCCAATGCACATGATTATAACGTGAGTGTTTTGATGAATAATTAACTTATCCACCTTTTAAATATATACAAATTAATTATCTAACTCTTATTATTAAGAAGTAAATAATACCCAATTTAACTTTGTACTACATCCAATCTTTAACATAAAAGTTAGTTATCTTTTTTAGAAAATTATAAAAGTTAAATAGATAAATTAATTATAATATATATTTTAAAATATTTATTTGTATCATTAGATTATATCAGTTTATAAGTCAAGTAAATTAATTTGAAGAAAAATGATAAATATATCAATTAATTAGCTTCCTTAATCTTTTAAAAAAGTTAACTGATTCTTATATTAAAGGTTATAGGTAATTCTTATACAACTCTTATATTAAATAATTAACTAGTTCTTTAATCATTTTAGTGAACAACATCTGCGCAGATGTTAGATCTCTTTTGGTTTTTTAAGTTCCGATGGTGTTTATTTATTTACAAATAAATAGCAATAAAATCAAGTCATATCTGTGTACAGATTTTCTTTTGGTGGTTGAATTGTCTGCTTGTTCATTTTTTACTCTTGAACTAACCATGTTCTTAAATCAATTTTATTTTTTTTAGTTTCTGTCCAATTTTGTTTGCCTAGATGTAAGCATCTTCTCCTGATCTGTCAAAAGACTAAAAAAAAAAGATATGCTCTTAGTTTTCAATGTTAGAAGACTACATATATATATATATATATATATAAGCTATTCACCCAAAAAAAAGACAATATATATAGGCCCTTAGTATAATAATGTTTTGTATCTTCTTAACATAAATTAACAATTTCCAAAGCCAAATGGAACTAACAGTTGGGTCTAATAAAAGAAACTTGTTCTCCTTAAATAAAATTGAAGGTTAAAGTCTCGAGAAGAAGAAAAATTATGTCAAGAAAATTAAATTGAATTACATTTAGGGCTTGTTTGCCATCATTTCCTGAAACCTAGGTTTTGATCAAGTATAAAAAAATTTCTGAAAAATTATTTTGGTTACAAAACTTATTTTGAAATCTAGGTTTTCTCTTTCATATTTTTCCCTCTTTTTCCTACTTTTTCCTCTTTACTATAGTTTTCCTTCTTTCTCTTTCATCTTTCCTACTTTTTCCTTATTCATCTTTCATCTTTCCTATTTTTTCTTTCTTTCTCTTTTATCTTTCCTACTTTTTTTCTTCTCTTTCCTACTTTTCATTCTTTCTCTTTCCTCTTTCCTAACTACTTTTTTGCCTCGGAATCCGTAAAAGCTAATAACTTTACAAACATAAATCACTTTTCAAAATCTAGATTTTACCTCGTAATCTGTAAAAAAATCCTACACTATTAAATGTGCGTTTAGCTTTTGTAAACGTTATACTAAACAAGTCTCAAGGTGTATAATATATAGTTTATAGAAATAAAAAAAATTATTGCTACAAGCCTATAATTTTGTTGGGCCCAAACCTTTTGAAAATTACTTTTCAGTCTACGTTCTATAAATTCTTCATACGAATCATATAATATCAAAGTAATGAATACATATGGAAAAAAAATAGAGAGATTAAACAACTAGGTAATCACACTAATAAGCACCATGTGTTTCTACAACTACAATTGTCTGTTAAATCCAAAGTTAAAAGCTAATAATAAAATACTACATCTGATCTTTGATATAATATAAGATTAGTTAACTAATTTGGGAGATTAATAAAGTTAACTAAATTACTTTAAAGTATTTATATTTATGTTTTTCTTCTAACTAAATTGTCCGACTAATAAACTGTTATATAATTTAATTATATACATAAATATTTCAAAGACATCATGTTACATGTTCTATAATTGAGAAATTTATATAGCTTGGTTAATTTCTTTAAATTAGTCAATTGACTGGTATATTAATTATTTGAGGTAATATATCTAATCTAACATTAAACCACTCCATCTATTCTATTTACCGGGGAGGGAGAGAAATTTTACATATGAATACACAGCTGTGACATTCATTTATTATTATGTTGAATTTATTTTCATGAGATAAATAATATGTTCAATAAGGGTAAAGTTGCAAACTTGTTATATTTTAAGGTGTGGTTAATGATGTTTAAGGTTTTTCATAATTTATAATTTATGAAACAGACCGAAAATGATGTATGAACGGGTGCAGAAGTATGTTGGAATCTAGCATTTGTGTACTTTCCCACGTACTGAACTTTGAACTCTGTTGGGCCTAAGCCATTGAGAAATGAGTTTGTCCAACAACAATAATAGTTGGATCATTTGGACAAACGATTGGTTGGATCAAATGGTAAGCGGCTTGTTCTAGTTTAAGCAAGGTCTCGAGTTCGAGCCTTGTGAATGCAGCAGCCACCATTGGGAGACCTTTCCACCTTTCCCGGATGCGCGACGCGGGTCGAGTCCGGATTAGTCGGAGCGAAGCTTCGGAGACCGTGCGAGTAACAAAAAAAATAGTTGGATCATTTGGAGTTGACATTTGGTGAAATTAGCCTCCCTAACCTCACACACACACATCCATATTATATATATATATATTCCTAACCAAATAGCTAGATGGTAGTTGAGATTATTTATATATTGTGTGAAACTCAAATACTCTCCAATATATTCAGGTCAAAAAAAAATACTCTGCAATATATATATTATGGCTGGTTTAGCTGAGGAGCTTAAACGTATGTTCAACAGTGTTTTTTTCGTAAAAAAAAGATAATCTCCTTCATATATTTGCCTCGACTTACGTAAAAGAACTTCTCTACCCCGTTCCCAAACATGTCCTAATTGACCAACAAGCTGGTTCCTATAATATAAAATTCTAAGAATGAAAAAGATATGTATATAAAATCAAATGCTAACCTTTTCTTTTGCTTGAAATATTTTTATTTTCCTCTAAATTGAGTAACGCTTTAAATTGATGGATAATAGGTGGTTGAATTGTCTTGGTCAGGGCCAGGCAGCAAAATTTTCCAGTATTGGTTGACCTAGTCTTGCTTCATAAAATATTAACAGCAATTACTATTATTTCTTTATCTTTAGAAGGTTCCATCCTACCTATTAGTCTATTACATATTTCTAGGCATACATACGTTTATCACCTACATTCGGCTAAGGTTACTATCTTGATTGTGTTTAGCAACGATTATGGAGAGTTCAAATGTACGTTTAGCAATTTTTTCTATAACAATAATATGAGTCAAAATTTAGATAATTGAATAATTACATATAATCGAATCAAAATATAGCGATTGAGTTATAAACAAGTTAAAACTGAATGACAGAAAGACTACTTTTCCCTTTTAAATACAATGGACATCAAAATTAAAATTTATGTGATTTTTTTTCCTTAAAACTGTGTATGGTCGTAGATAGTAAATTTCTTGAAGAGGTGAGCGTTCAATCAATCAAGTAGTTTAATGCTTTAACATCATCAAACTCACCAATCATCAACAAACTCTTTAATTTGATTGTGATGTTCAAACTAATCAATCACTCAAATATATATATCTAACTCTTAATTACATACAATATGATTATTAATTGATTATCAAATCTTGTCGAATTTCAATTCAACTCTAAAGTAATATCTCAAATTCTAACATTACTCTCATCCTATAAACTACTTTTCTTTTTTTAAGCATTTTAACAAACACTTGATATAGACACTTTGAAGCATAATATATAAATTATACTTCCCAGCACAATTTTTCTCCAAACAACCTCCAAATCAAAGCAACAATTATAAAGGATTTTATAATTGCAACTACTAAATTAACAAAATGATAATGGTTCTTTAAAAAGAATATCTCAAGCAAGCAAAAAGACAATAGGTCTTTTAAGAGGACCAACACACAAACAACCACATCAGAAAGTCATTAATTAATGGGTATCCAAGAAAGTATATTATGCAAAATGAAAATTAGCAAATAAAAAATGAAACTGAAAAAATGGAAATTATAAACGACAAAAAAGCTTCAAATATATATATATATATATAAGTAAAGAAGGGTGGCAGCGGCAAGTGAAAAAGGAAAGGAGGGAATTGGGGTCAAGTTGCTGGCTAAAATAATTATTCTAATATACTAATTAAAAATAACGTTTTATTATCATATAATCTATATATATAGTATAAAAATTATAATACGTCATATTATTCATAAGTTAATCATGAAAATTGACCATAATTTTATTGGGCTAAATTATGTGTAACTCTACCTAATTAAATCGTTTTCTATATTTACATAAATTTAAACTCAAAAGTTTGTTCTGCTTGGATGAACGTTTAATCATTTGTCTTTGTTTTATGACTGTGCCTGTGTGTTGTGTGTGTTTTCCTTTTATTCTGATATGAGAATTGAAGGGACAAAGGACAAAACTAATGTCATGGACATGGATCTCCAAAACTCTGATGAGGTCAATTCCGAGAAGGTACCTTTAATCCCATCACCCAAACGCCAATCTACGCCTGTAAAGAATTTTCTTGCACTGTGTATTTTTCTTCTGTGAAATCTGGGTCTTCAATGACTCCGTTTAGAAACACAGTAGATAAGTAGTTTTACACAAGTCGAGATAAATATATGAAGAAGATTATCCCATTTTACAAAAAAATACTATTGAACGTGCGCTTATGTCCTGCAAATGCTGAACCAAACTTACACAATATAAATGATTTTTGCTTAACGGATGATTTGATTCAACTGTTCACAGTGTTTATTATATATTATTATATTTTATAATCTCCCGTAACGTGACAAATTAATGTGTGAATCTTCGTTGAAACATATATTCACATTTAATGTCTGATAGTACTTTGACTAAAATTACCTTTAATTGTAGAATGTGTTCTTTGAAAAAAAAATCAAATAAAAGCAAAAAGCTTAAACGCTGATGATCACATATTCATGTATGCCACTTTTAAAGTTCGAGTTTATTATAATATTTGAAATCCAATTTTTTTGGTGATAAGAAATCCAATTTTTTTTAAATAAAATATACTCTAAACTGAGTTTTCTTCGTGATCCGATGTATTTTTTTATTAATGGAATTCACTTATTGATTAATATATAGTTCCCTAATTATTTCATACCAAATTTATTTTTTCCTAGGTATTTTTGTTGGAAGTATGAGTTAGTTAAAGTGTTAGTGTTAACCACTTAGTTAATGACCCAAAAATCTATATAAAGGGCCATAGTGAATTGATTTAGTGTGTGATTGTATAATCATCACCACAAGGTAAGAGGATAAAGAATCCCCACCAATGCATATATAGAGAAGGGGAGGGTAACTTGGATCTCCCATTTCAAGCGTCCCAAAAATGGGGTTAGATCATCACCTTCAAAAGAGGGTAGATTAGTGTTGTAAACCAAAATGGTTTATGTAATACATTCAATTTCTTCTTCCACTTCTCAATCTATTATTGTTTTCAATACTTTCAACATGGTATCAAGAGCAGGTCATTTCCTAAGCCTAAAATGTAAGCACATCATCATATTGTTTTGCCACCGTAGCCTAATTCATTTCTTGACCGAGCGACGTCATTTCTTTGCACTTTCTTGATCTGCCACAATTCTTGGGTTTACTCTTCACTGATCTCACCGTTCTTGATGGCGAGGGCGACGTCTTCATCAAGACCAAGAACGTTGACAAGGTCGATGGGGAAGCCTATGTCAATATTCGAAAGGGCAAAATCATTCCCAATGACAAACTCTGTGTCTCTTTATCCTGAGAAGGAGAAGCCAAGGATTCCGACGACAAATCTTTGCTCAAGGTTGATGGGACCGTGCAAGTTCCCTATACCTCCGATGAGAATGCCGACGAGGACCCTAAGCTTAAGTTCACTGTCAATGATGAATGGCCTATTGGCAAGAGGTTCAAGGAGGCTATGATTTAACGAGGTAAACCTTTAATCTTGGACAAAATCAAGGTTTGGGTCGAGAGTATGGTGAAAGGTGGACCAGTCAAAGAATGACCTGTAAAGAAGAAGAAGAAGATAATGGTCTCGACAAGATCGTTCCTAGAGAGGCTCGTGGTTTTTCTACCGAGGTGATAAAGTATCTATTCGAATCCCCTCTTCTAATCATAATTCTTGCACTTGATCTCGAGGAAAAATTGCCGTTGGAATATCACAGTGGGTTTCAATTGCATGCAAGTCCAGTCTAGCAAGAATGAAGCGTTTTGTGAAAGCCAAATTAATGAAGGAATATTATTATTCTGATTAGTCATCCTTCTCGATCCGAATGAAGACATCCTTCTGGCTGGAAAATTTATGCTTAAAGAAGAGTTATGAGCTGCAACAGTATGAGAGCGAGTCGGGAAAAGCTTAGTAATGCAAGCAGTATTGAACCCATGTTCCGAGAGTCCAATGGCAGCTCTCAACCCTGCACCACCGGCACCTACAACGATTGCATCATATGTATGATCCACCACAGTATATGAGGAGTTTCCTCCAGTAGAGAACAATTTGTACCTGCCCCGTGACGCTATTTCTTTCCTTCTCTCAAGTTGCCACTATCACGACGAGGTCATGGGCTCGCTTGACAACCCCAAAGAGCGCCATGAACTGGTCAGGCGTGATATTAAGCAGGTTGTATGTTCAGTCTGTGATGTTGAGCACGAGGTTGCCAAAGTGTGTTCTAATTGTGGTGTCAACATGGGAGAATATTGAGAAGAATATTAGAAGAAATGTTTGTATTGTTGTTTGGATTAAAATTGTATAGTTTAACTCACTTCATTCCCGTGTAATTTTTTGTATTGGCAAGTTGAGCACCTAAAGTTTAGGGGTGTCAACTTGATAGGGGTGTTGGAAGTATGAGTTAGTTAAAGTGGTTAGTGTTAATCACTTAGTTAATGACCCAAAAGTCTATATAAAGGGTCATAGTGAATTGATTTAGTATGTGATTGTATAATCATCACCACAAGGTGAGAGGATGAAGAATCCCCACCAAGAAGGGGAGGATAACTTGGGTCTCCCACTTCAAGAGTCCCCAAAAAAAAGGGGTTAGTTCATCTCCCTCAAATATGGAAGATAATTGTTATACCCATATGGATTTGTTATAATACATTCATTTTCTTCCATTTCTACTTTCAACAATTTTCATTTGACTTTGGCCCACGCGAGTGATAATAGCATAAAATGTTGCCAAAATCACGAGCATAATTTAAAATCCTTAATGTTGAGAATTTGATCTAATTAATTGAGCGTGGAATATTCACTCATTAGCACCAATTAATTTGCCATTTAAATTTATCAACTTAATCACATTGAGAATTGAAAAGGGGTTAAGGTGCACCTAACACCCTGAAATATTTAATAATGCACATAACATCTTGAACTATTTTTTCAAATGTGCCAACATCTTCAAGTATTTTTTATACTTTGAAAAATATTTAAAAATATCTCAAGATATTGGATAAAAAACACTTTATAGTGCTATATACACTTAAAAAATATTTTAAAGTGTTAGATGTAAAACAAATCAATTTAGATTTTTGTCTAATTGATACACCTCTTAACCCATTAAGGAAAAAAAAATTCCATTCAACCAATTGTTTTCAAGGTAAAATAACACAGAAAGAAATTATCACATACATTTGAACAAGTTGAATGAATCACGAAATGAATGGAAAATTTGGTTTTGATCTTTTCTATTTTGTCAATAATTTTATGTTATTCGATGTCCAAAGGTGATAATTCCTTAAATTCAAATCAAAGTTCATAGTATTATTAATTTATATATTAGGACAAAACTTGTCAAATCAGGCTTTTTAAAACAAAAAAAAAAACATATAAACCCGGAGAGAGAGAGGCTACAAAGATACAGAAATTCTATTGCAAACCGAGCTTAAAAAATTTAAAAAAATATTTACATCAGATTTCTTACATTCATTATAATAGAAATTAACATGATAGAAGGACTAGACATAATTATTATATTGTTCAAAAGTTTATTAACATTTTTCTAATTGATAAAAATGCATCTAGCATTTTTATATTATTATTTAATTACATCGGTCATCCTAATCTTAATAGTTTTGGGTGTTGTATACTAATAATAAGATTAAGATTGTATTTTAATTAGGAAAAAATATTAGGACGTTAGATGTTAATTTACCCATAACAAATTATAGGAATATGATTAAAAATAAGTGAAAACTATAACCGCTTGTTGATTAATTATCCTTAAGATAAAAGTTTTTTTTTAAAAAAAGATGTAGTTACAGAAATTAGCTTTTTAGGGAATAATATAAGTTGGGTCAAAAGCGGGCCATATTCTACATATCGCACTAATAAATATACATTCAAAGAATTCATTGTTCAATCTCGAGAAATAAGATGATGATCCTCTCCCACCCTCCTTCCTCGATAGCCTCCAAAATCTTGGTCATCTCCCCCCCCCCCTGCCTACAAAGGTGGAGATAAAAGGTAGTAGTAGTTAACTGCATTCCACAGTGGTATTCCAATCGTTTGCTAACTAAACTCTTGTCTCCATGATTCCCATTTCCCTTTAAATCTTTCTGACAATCTTATGCTTCTTGTTTCTGTTTAAAACACACACAAGTCTCTCTCTCGCCCCCTTGCTCTCCACATATATAAAAAAATACAGACAGACACGCTTGCTAATTAGACAGCAGGCTTGCATTGTATGCACAAGGGTATGTTCTGTTCTGTTATCGTCGTCTACTTTTTGTAGAGTGGGCCGGCACAAAGACAAGGATCTCTTTGAGGGTGTTGTTCTATATTGTCGTAGCAGCTTTCTATGTTTTTATATAATATTATATTTTTGAATGGACGGAAGCAAGATCATGAATTAATAAGAAAATGGTTTAATTCTTAATCGTGTGCCTGAAAAGAAGAGAAATTTGATTTTGTGTTTCGAGGGTGTTTGTTATATTGCAGCAAAACACGAAGCAAAGTGAGGTTTTAGGCATGGAAGCAGCCAAAGCACCTGGTGGTGGAGAGATTCGGAAACTTCATATCATCTACTTTCTCAGTCGATTGGGTGGTCGTATTGAGCATCCTCATCTCATTCGTGTTCATCATCTTGCTCGTAATGGAGTCTATCTCCGAGGTAGCTTCTTCTTCTTGTAGTTTCAGTTCATGTTTTCCCCTGTTTTATTCACTTTTTATTTAAGCTTTTCTCTGTTTTTTCTGAAAATAGCCTTATCAGGTTTTTAACACCTGATTGATATTTGAGGAAACTGAGTTTCTCTCGCACACTTCACCTTCATCTGCTTTCGAAAGTAGCCATAGAGTTTCTTTCTTTCTTATCATCTTGTTGTTTCTCTGAAACTTATTTTGGTAGTGTGTTAAACAGATGTTAAGAGGTGGCTTGGTGAATTGAGAGGAAAGGATTTGCCAGAAGCTTTTTCTTGGTCCTTCAAGAGGTTCAATTCTTTGTCCATTCTCCCCCCCCCTTCCTTCCTTCACTTAATTCCGTTTTGGCCTTCTCCAGGTGATTCCGGATCGTTTTGTTTCTATAAAGTTGATAAAAATATCTTTTTTTAAGGCCGAAATATATTTTTGATCTAAAATCTTGTATCCTTGGACAATTCTCTGGTATTATTTCTGCATTTCAGACGAACGGACTGGTACAGAAATTTTTTTTTTTAGTTGTCACAAACTAACTAATCATTGGACCCATTGTTAGGAGAGGATCAAAATAGAGACTATTTTGTTTCTCTTTTTCTTCTGTACCAATCCATCTGTCTATTTCAGCGACATGAATTGTAACTGACCAATATTGATTACCAGGAGGTACAAGGCTGGTTATGTGCGGCAAGATTTGTTAGATGACGACCTCATCACACCCATTTCTGACAATGAATACGTCCTCAAAGGATCACAAATCAACCCTACCCTACTCGGTATGTACTTCTCTAATAAAGTATCATCAATAATCTAACATACTCCTCGTAGGCACCATAATATTATTTAGAATGTATATAACCAATGCATCCGAATTTTAATATCATTTATGATGCATCTAATACTCTGTTATCATTTTCTTGATGCATCTAACATATTATTTTCTAGTTACATTTGGTATATTAATATTATTTATGATTTTAGGTGTTGGCAAAAGCACCAAAAAGTAGCACAAGGATGCTCAATAGTCAATACTCTAAATAAATATTAGAATTCTAGGTGTAACCCGAAAATAACCTTTGGGTGATAGATGTCACTTTACTCTTCCGTCACTTAAATTTATGATGCATCAGTACATAAAGTATGGCAACCCATAATGTTTACAAACCAAGAAAAGTTTTTCCTCCATAGGCATTTTCTAACCAGCGTTTCCAAATATGTAATGTATTGGAATTGGATTATTATGCAGAAACCGGTTCACTTTGTGGTTTTGAGAAGAAAGCTTCCATGTTAAAGCAGCAACCATGTTTGACAGAAGAACCAAATATTCAAACATACCCAGATTCAGCAACAGATACTCCCAGGAAAGTATCATCAGAAATCAGCCAGGAATCTGATAGGTCAATCTTAACTGATAACGAATATGATTGTTCTACGTTTGAAAGGGACAAGGTTGATAAACAGAAGAACCCAGATGAACAACAAAGCTTAGAGAAGTTGACTGATAATTACACTTTGCCTCCTTCTTTGTATCAAAATCTGTTGAACAAGAAGTTTAGGAAACAGAAGATAAAAGATGAGATGATGAACGATAACAAAACCGAGGATACACCTGATAATTCATCCTTCTCTACGTCATCTTCATCGTCGTCGTCATCATCAAAATTCTCTTTTGATAAGTGCAGAAGCAATTCAACTAGGGGTTCTTTTATGTTTCGCAACTTGATCACGTGTGGGAATTCGGATGTCAACGACACAGCTCTTGTCATGTTGAACAAAAAAGGATCAAACAAGTGTAATGGTGAACTTAGTTCTGAGATCTGTAAAGCGGATAAACTGGGAGGATCATCTAGGGGCTTTGCAGATTCCTGGAGTCATCAGAAACACCAGCAATACGGAGCCAGGTGAGAAAATTACAAGCGGTAAAAAATTCAAGTCCAGTTTTTATCGAGCTTTTTCTCTAAAAAACTTCATCAATATTTTGTCTGTTTTTAGATAAGATCAATATACATAGACGTGGCCAATTGGACGTCTTCAGTGAATAGTATATTGATTTTAGATATTTGTATTAAGTTAGGCTTTTTTATTTGTATATTAATTTATTTGCTTAGGTTGTTTTTTTCAATGAGTGATGTGGGACCATGTGCTTGATTTTTGTGAAACATTGTGACTTTTTATGTAATTATCAATTAGTAATAAGAGAAATTGTGAGATTTGATGCATTGAACTTCGTTTTTAGCAGAAGCTATGACGGAGGTGAAACAAACAAGAACAAGAAGCCAGGGGAGTTCATGAATCAAAACCATCCCAAACCATTTGGTGGACCAACATGCTCGTAAGTGACTAAAATTCTTTTAACATTTCAGCAACAGGAAGTTGATAACTTTGTTCTTCAATGATAGCTCATTTCTCAATGTAGTCATTCAATTTTTTTATATTTTTATTTCAAACTTCCAAAATATACTCCATCTTGAATAAAATAACGACTGTTAAGTAGAAATGCTTAGGTCACATTAAATTAAAAAAGGTTAACAGGTTTGAGTGCCAAAATATAATCCAAATCTAGTCAAGGAATAATTATACTGGAAATTATGGTGACTTTAGTGGTGGATAATAGGATAACCACTGACTAGTGGAAGGTAATATAAGATACAACCAATATAGAATAAACAAAGTCAATATTGCTTCTCTGCAGAATCTGCCAAGTGGCACAAGCTATTCAAAGTCAGATTCAACAAATAAGCTGACTTGTTATACGAATAAAAAATAATTTTTGAATTAATGTAATAGCAACTGAATATCTATTTTCACACACGCAAAAGCATGATTGTGAAGTTGTTGATGTGATGATGGGCAGGCAATGTGGGAAGAAGTTTAGGCCGGAGAAAATGCACAAGCACATGAAGTCATGCAGAGGATTGAAAAGCTTGTCAAAATCTGCTGAGAAGACAGCACCTGCCAGATCATCAACTTCCTCCAACACATTCCACAAACTTCCTCCTATTTAAATTATGAAAATAGTGATTACCGATTGGTTTCTATGTTACTTGTAGCTTCTTATTTTAAACTTAGCAGTGCTCAATGGAATCAAAGAGATCCTTGGATACCTTTAGTTTACATAAAGTAGCATTCAACACCCTCATGTTATTTTCAACAAGCATCTAGCATCCGAATTTTATTTGTTATACATCTAACATCTTCATGTCATTTTAGTGCATCCAATACCCCTAATGTTACTTTCCAATTGCATGTACAGTCCTATCATTTATAGTTTAGGTTGGAAGCACACAAAAAACGTCAAGATGCTGAATGCAAATAAAAGTAGTATCATGATGTTGAGTGCTACTTCACCCACAAATAAATGCAAGTAGAGGTAATAATTCATATAACAACTAAAGTATGTTTAATATGGATTGACATAAATTCAGACTAATAATAATAGTTATACACATTATCAGAGTACATCTCCAGAGGGAAAAAAATTCTTGAACATAAATATTTGTTGCCTGCTGAGATGAGATTAGATTAGATTAGATTAGATTAGCAGTATAAACAGGGACAGAGATACCTCCTCGGATGAAAAATTAACACCATCACCTGCTAGTTTCAGGTGCCAGAAATAAGCAGTGGTACTATTTCCAATTTGTCCAATAAGTTCTCTTCATGAGGAGCCAATTCCTTTAAATGAAGACACTGTATCATATCTGATACACTACATAACTGGTCATGTTTTTTTTTACCATATACATAATCGGTCATGTTGCAGAAGCTGTTTCACACCAATTCTATGTATCTATGTCAGTATCTGTGGTTCTTGGACATTTGCTTATTACTTGCTAGAGGCAATGGCAGAATTAACATCCTCCAACAGAAATCCATATAAACTTTTCCTTAGGTTTTCTACCCTACTATCCACCTTATGTCCTCCACCAACCAAAGCACCTAACCAGTGATTCACCTTCTTGAGCTGTCCAAGAAGGCATGCTATGTCACTCCTTCCTTCCTCAATTCTTAACCCAAATCCACTATCCAAAGAATCCTCCAAGTACTTCAAAAACCATTCCTGGGAAGCCACAAGTAGCTTCTCAGCCAAACTCGCCACCTCTTTCAGTCTAGTTTCTCTCCCTTGATCCACCTTTTCAGTATCCTTGTTCTTGGCTACTAGTTGCATGTGCCTCTTGGAAGAAGGAACTCTTTTAACAGTTGGGTGATTAGGCTTATGCTGGCTCTGATAAGTGTTTTCGGTATTCATTTCATCACGAGAATGTTCTTCAATGACAACATAATGACATTTCCCACCATTTAAAGACTCCACTTTTGCTTGTGTCCTGAAAAGATTGAACTTGGAAAGATTAGTTTGCAAGGCAGCTTGTACCCAAGTCATAGCATTCTTGTTATTGGGAGCTTTGCACAGAACATCTTCGCTTGGCTTTCTATCAGGCGTAGGGATTAGTAAAGAATCAAGCACCATTGTTGCCCTCTGCAAATTCAGATGAAGGTCCAGAAACTTTTCCACAAGTGATCCAGCAGACAGTGTCCGAGAAGACTGACAGAGTTCCGTAAAGACACTGATAAAGAAAACTTGGTTATTGTAGTAGATCAAATAATAAAGAATACGATGAAGCAAAGTAAAAACAAATAATATAGTATCGACCAAACTGACAAATGTCCTTCCACGCAGATCAACATAAACAGATGATTTTAACAACCATGCAAGTGAACTTAAAATGACACTCATGAAATAAGTGAAACAAGGAGGTCCAATGCACAGAGCTCAGTCTTGGGAGGGATACATGTACGCAACCTTGTCCCTCACTAGTGGAAAAGCTGTTTCTAGAATTTGAACCCCATGATTTCCATGTCATATGACAACAACCTTATGGTTGCTCCAAGGCTCACCCTCTTAAATAAGCGAAACAATCATGTATGAAAAAACATGTATTGCAGGTAGTCAATATGATGATGTTGAGATTCATAGATAATCAATATGCATATCAGAGGACAAGAAATATACAATTTTCCAATATCATGCAAAAACATACCACATGCATTGGATCACAGTTTCTGCAGCTGTAGTTTCTTCAAGGGCACGTACAGCAGCCAGAAAGGCAATGTTCCTATGACTTGCGACTTTCTGGAAAGTGAAGAAAATGGAGTTAAGAAAAAACATGAACCATCAGTTAAAATATGCTAGTTCTCAGCAGGAAGTTGAATTCCACACCTTTCCAAGATTACATAGAATAGGAGGAAGGCTATCCCAAGTTGTAGATGGATCAAACTGAGTCTTGATATTGAGAGGCACCTTAACAAGATTGCCTCGATTGTTACTCGCACAGGGCGATAACTTGGTACTTTTTTGTGGAGGCGTACTAGTCAATTTTGGAGGAAAGTTCTCATTTTTGTTCTTTAGAGGTGAAATGGTTGGCGTTGGAGGCTTGAGTGGAGAATCATTTTTAAAGGAAGCCTTCTTGTCAATCACCTACAATAATATCTAATTCATAAGCTCCTCAAAATGTTACAAATAAACGACAGAGATATAAAAAAACATGGGAGTAATTTGTTATATCTTAATTAGTTAATTAGAGCTTCAAAAATAAAAAAGAACACCACACGTGGACATTTTTTGCAATTCAACCTGCCTAATTGACACTAAAAATAGTGTGATGAGATGTAAAATTCTTAATACAATCTTTTGCCAAAAAAACAAGCACAATCATTACATAACAACCCAACGGGCATACAAAGAGATATTTGAGCTCACACATTGATGAAATGCTACATAAGGCAATTCACTTGGCAATGTACTCCGAGATTTTCGGGGTAGATCCAATAATGGTTAATCAAAATCAATTATGAAGCATGCTCTTCATGATACGTTCAGTCATTTTCTCTTTTGCATAATTTTTCTCATACAATGTACTTAGTAATTATTAAAAGCTTGTGATAATCTGTTTAAAAGGCCCCATAGACATGAAAGTTTCTAAAAGCAAGAGACTGGTGAGGGCCCTCAATCTGAAAAAAAAAATTGTTAAATAACAATTGAAACCCTTGGGGCTAACTACAGCGAAAGTAATTCACGAAGTTACAGCAAAAACTTTCACTTGAAGCAGTACTTTCCTAAAGAGAAACAGAGTAGCACCACCATGCCAACAGAGAGAAAGCAAAAGGGGGAAAAGAAAAGGCTTTGATTTTTTTTTTCAGATAAAAAGAAGAAGAAGCGGAGAGGGAAGACAAAGAAACGCACATTGGATGAAGTCGAGGTAGATTTCGATTTGAATCGTGAATTTGGGGTTCCAGGACTCTGATCCCAAGCCCTTCTGGCCGAATCCAAACTCAACCTCCTCATCTCTGAAACATTGTTCTTCAATGGCGAACCTTCCTTTGATTTAACCTTCCCATCAACAACCACCATTTTCTTCACTCCATTCTTGCTTCCTTTCTTGGGGTTTCTGAAATCGAGACTTGATGCAATGGTAAGGGACTCACTTGAGTTCAAATCTACAGGATTTCCAACGCAGGGCCTTCTGTTCGGAACAGGTTTCAAGCCTGAAAGAACAGGAACAGGGGAAGAAGAGTTGAGGTCGAGGCGAGTGACGTAAACGAATTGGCCCAGTTGGATCTTGTCGCTGTAAATCAAATCCACATCCTCGTCGGAAATGGAAACGTAAGCGGAGTTCTTGGAGTCGGAGACTTTAAGGAAGTATCCTCTGCTCAGCCACGGATCGTCCCCTCCGGCAAAAGAAGGCACAATCTCGATCACCTGAAGCAG
Organism: Vachellia pachyceras; assembly: GCA_025593235.1. NCBI lineage: Eukaryota > Viridiplantae > Streptophyta > Magnoliopsida > Fabales > Fabaceae > Vachellia > Vachellia pachyceras. Next base: position 26,472 of record JANTPZ010003895.1, read on the forward strand.
AGCAGAACGATGCTCGCCGGTGACCCTCACATTCTTGTTTCCAGCGTTCTCCAGGAGCTTGGAGAGCACCCCGGGAGTGAGAGACGCCATGGAATAGCTTGTTGAGGCGGCTACCGCTGCTCCTCCTCCACGAAGACAATGTTTTTGGAATGAGAGAACAAGGCGCGCATTGGAGGTGAAAACTGAGTAAGAGTGAGGGGAAAGAGTCGCTGTCGAATCTCAATGTGACATGGGAGAAGTGCAGCTTTGGCAGAGGAAGACGACAGGTGTCAATGGAAGATGTCGTTTTTGAGGTAACTAGGCGAGAGAGAGAGAGAGAGAGCAGGTTTGTGCCCACGAAGCTGGTAAGGACAAAATCTATGAGGCCCTCCCACCAAATATTAAAGAAAGCTGCTAATGTACTAGACAGAGTATTTTATTGAGGACGGAATTTTGAATCATAAAGTAAGTCACCCACGTAATTAGTTAAATCAACGATTACATTAAATATAATATAGGATTAAGATGAAAATTTATTTGCAATATTGACTTGTAGAATTTTTTAAGTTAAATATTACTCTAAAAATAACTTTAAAATGTAATAATAGTCTCAATATGTTAAAAGCTAGCTGTAATAACTAAATGTTAACATTGTCGATTAATATTTTTAATAGTAAAAGATACCATTATTTCATTTTAACACTTTCAAATCAACATTAAACCAAATAAAAATTTTAGAACATGTTACTTCTGATTTCTGAAAAAAAAAAATTATAGGTAAATTTGTATTTTAACTTTATAATAAAATATTGAAAGAGTTGTAATTAGGTTTCAAGTAATGAAAATAATATTTTACAAATTCCAAAACTTATTAATATATCACTTTTCTTATCTTTAACAAATTTTAAAACTTATCTTATCCAACAACTAATTGGATCCGTTTGAGTATGTTATTAAGAAGTACTTTTACGTAAATTAAGATAAATATGTGAAAGAGATTACCTCATTTTATGAAAAAACACTATTAAACGTGTGTATGGGAAATATAAATGCTCTCCCAAACATGGTATTGTCATTTCTCCATGAACATTTAAATGCTTGATCAAATTTTAATTTTATTACACTGTTGAGGCTTGGGGTGTCAGAGAGTCACAAGGGAGTCACAGGGCGATCAAATGATGTTTTGAAATCCCTTTTGATAATTAAGATTTATGGCAGTGAGATTCGTGTGAAGTAAATAAATAAATAAATAAATAAATAGAGTGCTTCTTTTAAAAAAATACTTTTAAATAAGTTAAGGTAAATATATATTTATATAGAGTAAATAACCTTTTTTTAAACATACAATTAATTTATTAAAAGTAGCATTTGTATTTTATTTTTACGATCAGATAATTATATTGGGGAACATCGGCCAATTCATGCACAGATGCAGGATGCTGCATTCAAATGTCAGAATTTTTTTAAAATATTTGACCTTTGCCGTCTTTTCTGAATAATTTTTTAATAATACTGATAACACTGTTGAAATCAGATAAGTAAAGTACAAAATTAGGGAGTTAATCCCCTCCATTCAAGGGCGATTAGATCCCATGGTTCAGCCGCATCCCTAGTTTTCAAAAAATTAAATATAGAGTAACAATATACTATTTATTTTACTTTCACTTATTTATTAATTTTAAACCCACTAAATTATTTTTAAAAAATATTAAAAATAAGTCATATTTATATTTAAAAATAATGTGTGGACCAAATATAACAAGTAATTACTATATGCCAATCCATATCATAAATAAGAGCTATCACATCTTCAATTATGTCTCGGAAATGATGGTCCATATTGCTCCCTATGATGATCAGATCAATTGCTTCAATACAATCGGAGTGTACGGAAATATTTGGATATCCTCTATTCCAGTACGTAGTAATTCAATTGATCATCCTCGTTAATTTCGTAATTGCAGGATAGACTTGGAATATACGCCATGTTGATAAATAAAGCTTTTACGTGTTTTTTTAAAAAAAAAATGGCAGATGCCCAATCTAACTATTGTAAGAACAAAAATGTTAACACCGAATTCAATATAAAATATATTGTATTCAGTAGTTAAAGTATTTTTCGCTAATATTTAATATTTAAAAATAGTTTTTAATATATCCAACGTTTTGAAACGTCTTAAAATATCTTAAAGTACTAGTCATATCATTTTGATCCTTGAGTTAATTAGAAGAAATTATTTTGTCCTAAATTTAATAGTAACTATTTAGAGGCTATTAACTACTCTCCAGTTTCCTCTCATTTAATCCTTGTTAGAAAGGGACAAAAATGAAGGGAGTGAGAATGATAGAGAGAGAATTTAAATAAGAGTAAAGTTAAAATTGTTTATAAATTCTAAAACATACTTAATTATTTAACTAAGAATTTAGTTAAACTCGGTTTATAATGTGCAGCAAATGGTACAGTAATCACTATTATTTATTCAGTATCTCAAAATGGAAATTCTAGTGACAATTTATGAAGGGCATTATTGAATTGATGGTATTATACTTTTATGGGACTCCACATTATTCTTTACATTTGAGGGAAAAAATTACTAATGCCTCGTTTGGTATGGTGGAAATGGGAGTGTGGAAATGGAATTGGAATTGAATTCCATGATGTTGGCATGTTTGATATGATAGAATTACAATTCCATATGGAATTCAATTCCACCTAAATACCCAATTTCAATTCCATACTCAAACCTATGGAATTCATTTGGGTTCCATGGAATCCAATTTTTTTAGACCAAAATATCCTCCCTTATGTAAATAGTCTTTTTTGTTACATTTCAAAAAAAAATTCAAAATTCATAAAAAAAAGATGTGGATTCCATCTTTATTTCCATGACATACCAAACATACTTTCCATATCCATTTTCATATCCATCAAAATGAATTCTGCGTACCAAACGAGCCCTAAAGTCTTTTTTATTGAGTACTATCTCCCGTTATTTTTAAAAGCAACAAGAAATCAAATCATGCAAAACGAATTAATGGTTAAAATTAATTAATATATAAGAAATATTTTTTTTAAACATATATTTATTTACAAGGGTAATGAGTAAGGGAGAATAAGTGGGAAAAAAAAAGATAAGAGAAGCATAAAATTTCTTAAACCACAAATAAATTTAAAAAGGATGTAACTTTGGTACCTTAAGTCAGAAATTAAAATATAATAAAAGACATATGGCAAAGTTTATCTAACAATGTCTTTGTCCCTTTGGCTTCATTCACATTATGGTTTGTTCCTCTCCATCCTCCCCTCTTCTTACCACCTTCCTCTTTGGCAAATAGAAAAAGATATGGCAATTGTTAGAATTTACTATCTGTTTGTGACACTTTTTTTGTATTTGTTGAGTATTTTTGTTTTGATTTTATAGTATTTTACGAAAAAAATTCAATTATAAACTCATATTTAATATTTGACTCTGTCTTAAATAAACTGATTTCAATTGCTGAGGAATACCTGTACACAGATTAAAAATCAGCAAAAACATATTTTAGAGATTTATTGCACAAACCTAGTCTTTACGCTTGTTGGATTATATCTCTCTAAACTAGTCTTCTAGCATGTACAACTTTATATTGCATTGTCAAAAGTTAGAAATATAGAAGGATTAAAGATGTATGTACCATATAACAGTGTTGATGGAAAGAAAAGTATGACCAGTGTTGTTTATAAGGAAAATTTTAGAAATGCTTACATTAGCACAATTGTTATTGATTCCTTATTGTTATGAATGAAATTTCGATTCATTCCATCCTGATTTGCAAGTTAAAGACCTTTTTAAGATGATGCACACATAATTGGAACTAAATCTTTTTGGCAAGTGTTTCCTTTAATCACTATAACAAAAGGTAGTGAGTCTTATTATTATTTATTTGAAAGAATTATATAATGGACGTTTCATTGGAGCTGGGCCGGTGGAACATGATGATGGTCCAATTACACAAGGCCATGGCCCATACACTCTGGAATTTCCGGAGTTTGGTGTCATTTCCCTGTTGTTATTAATTGAGATCTCCATGTTCATTAAGGAAAAGAAAAGGGTTAATCTTTCATCTTTCACAAATGTGCAATCAGAAAACAGACATTTCACCTCTTTGAAAGGCCTCTAAACTAACCAACCCCTTTGGTTTGCTCTTTAAGAAACTTAACATCTCCCACACTTCCTCTTCCTCTTCTTCATTCATTCATTCTTAAAGAGCAATCATATATATGTCTGACAATAAAAAACACTTCATATAGTTTTAGAATATAGCATCCACAGGCCAATCCAGCAACGCACACTCAAAGCTTGAGTCTTTTCCTTTTCCTTTTCTTTCTTCTTCCCCAGAAAATGAACTCTCCATCCCCAGCAACCAAACACAGATATGATATCACCATGTCCAGAAGAACCAGAAAGCAAACACCTTCTGATCAGAAACCTATCAGATCAGAAGGTACTACTATTACTGACTCAAAGAATAATGGAATTGTGGTGTCTCTTGAGAATCTTCTACAGGTTAAAGATGGCGAAAAGATTGGTGATCATAAGAGCTTGAAGCAACTGATCAGAGGGGATGGTGAGAGTAATAATAAAGGAAGGAACTCACTGGGACAACACTTCAATGAAGATGAGAAGAATCTGCAGGTGGTGAAGAAGAATCAGAATGAGAGTGTTCAAGAAGGCTTGAAGTTCAAGAAACTGGTGAGACGTTATGCAAAGGTTCTTGGCCACATGATGAAGGCCAAGAGAGATCCTCATTTGGGTGAATCTGCAAAGAAACCTGTTTTCAAATTACCCAAATAGACAATTTCATCATCATCACACTTCTCTTGTTCTTCAAGCATGACCTGTATTTACATCAGTTTGGTTTTTCAATCATTTTTGGCATATTCTGAAAACTCTAGCTGTCATTTTTAGTGGAGCATCAAGTTCATAATTTTTGTCGTTCCGTTTTGTGTTAGATTTGATGTTTTATCGGATGTGTACTTGTTGGTGATCAGACGAGTCCAGAAAGATAAATGTTGAATCTGATTCAACAGAATGATAAAATATGTTTAATGTCAAAAAATGACAGCTTGTGTATTAAATATTTTGCGGGAAAATTTGAAGAACCAAATCAAAGTATGAACTAGTTAGTCTCTTTTTCTATTTTCAATGCTTGCTTGATTATTGAGAGATCAAATACCATACCAAGATTGTTATTTCCTGAACAAAGCATTTTATTAATTTGCCTGAGATATGTTGTACTATTTTTCTTCTTTTTTAGTAATAGCTATATTTCCCCTCTCTCTTTTAAAATGTAAACTAGTAATTATATTCAAATCAATTATTAATGTAGTCCTCTTTATCTATTCTTATTTCTTGTTTAACATAGGAGAAATCAATTTATTAAAGAAAGTAAAGGCTAAATTCAAATATTTTTAGCTTAGAAGACAACTCTAATGTCACAGAATAAAATGTCATTTATAACAATAATAAAAAAAAGGAAAAGGTAAATCACTTCAAAATAGCTCAACCTCAGAAAGACACTTGTGGATGAAAAGAATTGTTTCCTTTTTATAGGTTTTCTGAAAACAAATTTTGATGACATCTCAAGATAGATTTTCCTGATTTTTGCGGAAACTTTTCAGTGATACCATACAGAATTGAAATATTCATTGGGTTTTCTTTCAAAAAATAATAAAAATCCTTATTTAAAAAAATTTTCGTTATTTTTTCACATAAAATTTATAAAGTACCAATATTTTTTAAATATAAAAACATATCTTCTAATCAATAACATTTTCAAACTGATTTTTCAACTTTTTCCCCTTTTTTATTACACGTGTATGCAAAAGCTAACTAGTATAGCGACCTATTCATTCTATAGCTATCTTCCTCACTCAGTTTCAACAAAGTTTTTAAAAAGTTCGTAGGGTTTGACAATTTCGAAATGTCAAAAGGAAAAGGCTCAAGACTTCTTTTAATATTATATATTCAATCTAGAATGCGTAAATTGCCAGCATTGTTTCTGCAATATTCACGTTACGGATCTGACAAGTAACTCTCATGGAGAATCATCAATGCCCATTCATTACCTTGTTCATCACTTGACAAACGCACATACACAAACCCAAAAAATCATATATCATATAACTTAACCAGTAAGATTGTCTCTTAGAACTATAACTTTCGGCTCAGGATTAAAAAAAAAAATAACCCAGAAAATGCAGAGAAATCATATTTCCACCTTCATTAAGACTTCAACCAGGTGTTGAATGTCAGATACAAGCTTTCTGTGACTATCTTTTCCCAAACCTCTCAAACTGTGTCTACATGAAACTGATAAAGAACTTAACTTTTAATGAATTAGGAGGGTTTACATATTTACATTCATTTTTTCAGATAAATCAGTGGGGGACTCAATGGATGTAAATATCTTGCTAAAAAATAATGAAGAATTCTTTGAGGGCTTCGATCATTACACTGTGCTTTTTGTATTACCTGATATATATTAATGGAAGTGGAGCAGAATGAATTTCCAATCTTCATGGACAATGGAGGACTACGCTAATAATGGCTCCAACAGAGGCTTGGGGCCGGAATGAAGATCCATAGTTATGGTGACTAAAACCCCAACTAGTGAACAAATTGCTGGAACAAGTCCTAAACCAAATCTAGTAATTGACAAGGGAAATTGCGCTCCATGGAGTCGAGGGGAAGTATCTGCATTAAAGACAGTAAACTCAAATATTCAGAAAAACTTTCTGCACAATGTAATATAAACACAAGATTATCACTAACAGTACTATTAATGAGTTGCTTAACAATGAAGGTTTCGTGAAACCCGGTGTCTTCTTTGGAATCTGTTTTATTAATACAATCAACGATAAGTTCAACTCAAACTTTTACATGAAGGAAATAAACTGTTTTGTCATATTCCCCAACAAACGGCATCACACCGAAGCTCATTCTGCTTGAGATATGGAGATAACATGCATCAACCATACGTTGTGCTGAAATATGTATAATGATAATGAGAAGCGGCAAGGAATTGACTTCTAAATCTCAATCTTTTCTGTAAATGCCTAGAGAACCAAATATATCAGACAAACACCAACCTACTTTGGTCAGGTTTATAAATAAATACAAACCTAAAGCGTTGGCTCACACACAATATACATATATTAATCATCCAAGCATTATAGAATTAAAGCAGAGTTTGTGTAACCAACTTACTTTGATAAGACTGAAGAATATATAAAGCAATCCCACATGACATTTTGTCCAAGAAGCTCAGTGATCCACAAACAAATGCACAGCCATTAAGATCCTCTCCAATGAGAAAATTTTGCATGCTTACTCCAGTCACCTATTGTGAAAGCCAATAAATATCCATATATCATGCATAATTAATTTATAGTATCTTGAACCATGCTAGTTAAAACCTGTGGCAGGAATATCCATAATGGTGTTTTCTCAACTTTACAAAAAATGGCTAAAATTTAAAACCAAGCAAGAGAAAACAGTAAAATTATTGATTTTACTAAATCTCGTCAGTCCCTTAATAAAGCAATTACTATGTCTTATCTAACTTACTAGTCTCTTTTTGTTCCAATTTTTATGAAGTGACTAAGCCATAGTCAATAAAATGAATGCAGGTCCATTGATCTCACCGGCATTCTATCTTTTGCCTTTCTTCTGGTAAAATGATGTAAAGATAATAACATACCATTATCAGTGCATTTGCTATGCCAATAAATACTGATGCTATGTACATGACATAACTCATATGACCAGGTAAAAGCAGAACCACCACGCCGCAAAGTATCCAAAGAATGCCTCCAGCAGAGAAATAGGCCTTAACACGTGGGCCAGTCCATGCAATCTCCTGAAGGGAGGGAACTAGTTTAACAATGGAAATTTACAAAAACAACATTGAAGTGTACAAAAACAAGAGTGCTTATTTTATATGTGGACCTGTAAAAGAATAGATACAATGAAGCTGCAAATGTAGATGATAGCAGGAACCTAATTCCATCATCAGACAAGGTAATCAGCCATTAGAGTCATGATTCAAAGCACATGCGTTCAGCAGAATTAAGTTAACCTTAACGAAAAATGATATTTGTCATTTACCGAAGCTTTGGCTGATTGGTCCATTTGTAGATCATTGATAACGAAGAACGCAAGGTATGCCTGTAGAAAAGAAACCATTTTGATGTTTAAACGTACCATTCATCCATCATGTGTTGTTGGTAGTTTCGTTGAAAATCCAAATAAAGACATCAAATTTCTCTTTTATTAGTATGTATGCCTTGGAAAGATAACTATCATGGTGTTTAAAATACCATCCATCCACACGTCTTACTGTTATTTTTGTTCTGAAAATCAAGATTCAGCCATAAAGTTCTCTTGTTCATGTTCCCCGTACATTATAGAACCCCATGATGTTGCAAAGCTATGGTTGGTACCCGGAGAGTTAGGTATGGAAAGGGAAAGGAAGTGAAAAATGGATGGGGAATAATCTCATGATAAAAAAGGGCAGAGACAGTGTTGAGTAAAACAAGGGCCTAATAGAGAATGCAAATAAAACTTCTTGTTTTCATTAATTCCTCCTCTCCATATCCCTAGTACACAACACAACCTAAATTTATCCTTCCTCCAGAATAAAAATAGAAAACTTTTCTTTCTTCCCATTCAAGATCACCAGCACAGCTAGGCAAGAAAGGATGAGTACTAACCTGCGACACATTGACAATTAATCTTGTGAGAACATAAACAAGAGCAACCTGATAATACAAAACTCTCTTAAACCAATAAACCCATGAAATCCTTGCGTTAACCTTTCCTTGCACCCCAACCTTCAACCTACAAAGAAAAAGATAATAATTTTTCATTTCTCTCACTTGATGGCTGTAACTGCACAAGCAACCCATGTTGTGTAACAGTTTTGGTAAGGGCATGATAGAACTATCAACAACAATTGCTAGGGGTTCATAAAAGAGGGAAAAAAAGTGAGTCTACAAGCATACCTGGGCTCTTTGGTAGCAATAAGAAATGTGCCCACAAAGCAGCATCCAACAGCAATTGACAAATAGGCAATCCAGCGGTACTGCTCAATTAAAATAGTAAATGATGGTTAATCTTGGAAACAACTCCCCAATAAAGGCTGAAAAATTTAGAACCATGCATACCTCATTCTCAACATCAACATAATTTCTTACAACGTTAACATTGAATACTACGAAGGCAATTACATACAGGCTGAGATTCGCAACCTTCAAAAGATATTGTTGAACATATCAGTACTTCATATTAATAAATTAATAATTAAAATATCGGACTAGATACAGGTTTTATTATTTTAGGGACAGGGGGAGGAATGGGGAGCTTTATATCAGAAAAGAAAAACCATTGAAACTTTTACCATGTTAAATGCATTACGACAACTAGCCAAAGCCACCCTGCTTGAAGAGTTTGGAGTGATGCAACTAATCATGGACCTATCAACAGGGATGAAGCATCAATAATTCTATGTTTTACTCAACTTTCGTTTTTAAGATTGGATGCTATAAATCACAAAATTAAACGGAAAAATATAAATTTGAGGAAATTATTACATGTGGGACACTTGAGTAGCAGCCCAGCCCACATTGAAGATTGCAGCAAACACACTGTAATTCACAGTTTGAAATAATGATGAACTGGAACCGAAGATTTTGCATGGTAGACAGCCCCCCAAAAACAGAAGAAAATGAACCAGCCACCAACAAAGATCCTGCACCATGCCATATCTTGAAATGTCCAAATCTGTCCATCTATCATGCAAGGCAAAAGAAATTAGTCTCTCTAACCAAATAAGGTCAGAGAAGCTCAATAAAGAGAAAATGAATAGCAACCAAAACAAGTAGGTAGGAAGTAGAATAGCATGAGGCAAATAAAATCAACCATTTTAATTGGAGTTACAAGCAAATAAATCTAAGAAGGTATTTTGATCTAATAGTAGAAGGATTTTTAAATTTTATGATATTTAAAGTGGCAGAATGAAAACTCAGCTTAACCTAAAATCTCGAAAGTTGTATCACTCTAACCATTACAAAGTCTAGAGCAATATGGAGACAGAAGTAGAAGAAAGAGGAAAATGTTTATATACCAGTTCACCAGCAAAGATGGTAAAAAATCCATCAGCCACTTGACCAGAAAGCATCACAATAGCTGCATCCCTGTTAAAAGGAGGGAAAATGTCAATAGAAATAAAGGAGAAAAATGTGGAAGAAGTCAAACAAACTTGTGTAGCAACGAAGACCAAGATTTCATGGCATTGCAAAAAAAAAAAAAAGAATGTACCTTTTGTTTTGAAAACTTTATATTCTATCAAATATATACATTACACAATAAAAAACGGCCTGAACTAATTATCCATGGGCAAGTAATATATATTGTCCATTGCAGGTTTTCTTACCGTGTATTTGTTCTATTGAATGCAACTTCCTGAGATGGGGAAATGATACGGCAAGCATATTTTCAAAAGCACAGCACCCAGCTTGGTTAACATTTGCACTTTGCAATTTGAAGTAAAGCACGTACTTGTGCACTCAACAGTTTAATATGTAATACACTATCAACTTGTACAATCAAATTGCCAACCAATCACAGTTAAGATTTCACTCACTATTATCAACGAGCAGTTGCAACAAAGCAGCTCCACTGTTTGACCAGTGCAAAACAAAGGGAAGAAAAAAGACGCTCTTGATAGTAGTAAGTTGTACCTTGGTGAAAATCCAATATCCGTCAAGAACAATAATAGATAGGTAAACCAACAAGCAGCAGTTATGTCATTAAGCATGTGTCCCATGCCATAATAGAAAACTGGCCATCTTCCTAGGGGCTTAGTATATGTTTCGTCTTCTTCAACAACAGTACCCATGAAAGCCCCTTTGATAAGAGCACACCTGCAATGCGTAAATTGACACTTTAGAAAGAAAGTTGAAATCACAGTCCTTCCGGAAGAAGGACAAGCACTTATTTCTGGTTTATTTTACAGAATAAGCTCAGAAATGCACCTAAAGCAAAATATGTAAGGAACTGAATCTTAAAAAAAATGAAGTCTATTGGAAACTTTTTTTTTCATCTTGATTCCTTCTTGTGATTCAGTATTTTGAGTAAAATCCACAGCGCATGAAGACATATAAGTAAAGTAAACAGAAAGCAAGCAAAACATAGAGCTTTTCATCAAACAGACACTCCCAAATTCGTTCCAGGAGTAAAATATGTAACTTTGTCATCCGAATAACTATTAAGGTGAAGGTAGAGCTCGAGAGCCAGAGCAATTGGCGAAAAGAAATATAACCCAGAATTATATTTAGTATTCAATCACTGAACCATCGAAACTGCGTAGATTCATCAGAAAATTCATATTCTTTATAACACTCCGATCACTACGGAGTTGACTTCATCCCCACAACCCCCCAAAATTCCTTATTCTGAGAGTACCAAAATAAGGGAAAACGAAATAGGTGGAGGCAAAATATTTCGAAAGACATGAATTCAAGAAATAGATACAGACTACATAATAGAATTATGCTTACGGAAGTATGGAGTGGAGCTACAAAAGGAAACCAGTCATGAACAATCAGAGATAGCCATATTCACAGTTCAAATACGACTCTGAGAAACCGAACCAAGTTGACAGAAAAGACAAGACAGAAATATGACTTTCTAAGCTCTATGGTGCCAGTTTCCAAGAAGACAGACAACAATTATCCATATAACATGGACATGCCTGGAAGAAGCCTTTCATATATTAGGCTTGAATCCACGATAAGCAGCAGCATTCGTCAGTCCTTTCGAAAAGATTTCGTTTTTTGTTAGGCGAATGTGTTTGTTCTCCAAATCTTCGGAGATTTTATTTCCCCGGGAGATCCCAAATTATAGTAAATGGCTGTCATATATATCAATCAACGTCGATAAACACTGTTGGCAAAAAAAAAACATCGAGGAATATTGCAAAATAATCCTACGTATTATTACTCAGGTAAAATGATTAAAAAAGAATTCAAAATCCAAACCCGCGTATTAACAATTTTTGATAATTAATTCACAATTTATTTTACCCTGAACACCTGATTTAGAATTTTACATTTTTTTTAAATTCTTTTTTATCATTTTCACTATTATTAATTAACTTTTTCAACGGAATATAGGAAGCGATTATAAATAAATAAAAATCTGTCGTGATCTGTGGCTGCTTTCGGTGGGGATAGCGTCTGAATCCCTCCACCTTCCTCCCGAGTTGATGGGCCATCGCTCGCAGCATCCCTAATCGATGTCATGTGACAGACGCGTGGCGTTATTCGTTCTTTATTGACTTTTTTTTTTTTGCCAACGAAAGAAACCATTAACATTAAACCCAAGTAAACATACAAAGTCTCAGAAGGTACCAAAACAAACAACCAAGTTAAAGACAATAAAACTAGCCACAAGTAAATAAACAACGAAAAGACAAACATTAAACAGTAGAAAAACACAACAATAAAGGTCTCTAGCAACCACCATCCAACAAGCCAATGTCTTCGACGGATCTTGATATA
>JANTPZ010003896.1:0-19131 GCA_025593235.1 Vachellia pachyceras
TGATTAAAAATCATGGTATAGAAGAAGAGATCAAAAAGATTTGAAGTGATGTTGCATCCAAAGGAAGGGGGGTCCCCAAAATCCAAAGGTGACGCGCGTCATTTGTTTCCACATACATTATTCCTTGAGATTAAATAATTGCAATACACTATAAGATAGATATATTTGTGAGTGTGTGTGTGGGATTCTCTATCTTTTTGGGCAATGAGATCGTGGGTTTTTGGCCGCCCAATCATATATTTTGGTCTGCCCTCAAAGTTTGATTCTTTTGCTTCCATCTTAAGCCATTATTGCCACTTTCTGCCTTACCTTATTGGTAATCTTGCTTATGTGCTTGCTTTTCTCTTTTCAGTAAGAGCTTATGCCTCAAATTACCTAACTTTCCTTCATCCCCCTCATTCCCTTTCTCCCACTCACTTTTGAATGATCTTCTTTGCCTTTTTAATTACACTGATGCACCAGCTAGCTAGCTAGCTTTAATTCCCCCTCAAAAAAGCTCTTCATCGTAATTTATATGTCACTAAAGCACAACCCATTAGCTGCTTATTATATAATGTCTATGTGCTTTTAGATTTTGTCTGCTGGGCTTTTCGGTTTGATCACACCAAAGTTCATGAACTATATTATCAGACTAGTCAACAACTAAACAAAAAGCACTTTATAATTATGTCACTAAGCCTTGAGATCATTAGCCATATATGATACTGATGCATATGCTTTTCAGACTTTTTGCTAATTGGGTTCATTCATTTAATCAGACCAAAGTTCATCAAGTAGACAAAAAGTTCGTCAGCTAGCCATATATTACGGTATAACACATATAATCAGGTAATTGAACAATCAGCAAACAAATGTTTCAAAACCAGCATATATTAATCCGCCTTAGCTTCAGGATTTAGAACTTCATGATGTTTGGGTGGAGATAAAAGTGGGGGCCGGGGAGATAGGAGGAGGAGAATGCTAAGAGGAAAAACTTTTAAAAATAGTAAAAAATTATTTACCATTTTTGGGAGTTTGTTTTTTCTAGTATTCTTTTCCTCTAATTTTCTCCCCATCCAAATATAGGGTAAGCAAGTTTAACCAAGACAAACAATCTTACATATGTACTGAATAGATGCTCATGATCATCTACCTGGTGTTGCATAGTTCACTTCACAATGGAATGGGAGTGTGATAGTCAGTGTATTTCATTTTGAGAAGTGAAATAGGAAAACTGAAATTCCATAAATGATGAGAAACTGGATTAAAGAACTTTAGATTTAACTTGGTAGATTCTAGTTATAACGAAACTTTCCATTAGAAATGAAAGGAGGGAAAAAACCTGTAAACCAATATATAGTGGGGTCATTTTCATGGAAGCCGAGGCGGGTCCCAATGAACTTGATTCTTAAGAGCTGTATGACCTCCTACAAATACCCTCCTTCCCATGCTTCCCATAACCATCAAACCTCACCCATTCCTCTTAACCCAACTTGACTATCCACTTAGTCCCACTCATCCTCATCATCATTATTATCATCTTCAACCTCTCCTTCCAACTTCTTATATATTTCTGAATCCTTCCCCTTCTAACTTCCACACCCACTTGTCTCTGCATGCGATTGCCTTCCCTCAGGTTATTCATTTACTTGCCAACTTTCTTCTTTTCCTTACATTTCTCTGTTTCCCCCTTTTATTCATTACTGATTGTGCATGCATGTTGTTTCCGAGTTGAATATTTTCTCACATGCTTTCGGTATCTTCTGCACAGAGCCTAAGTGATTTGCGCTTTGCCTGTGGGTTGCTAGAGATGTCAGCTTCAATGAGCCACAACATTCAAGCTCAAGCTCTTTCTTCCAAACAGACCAAGCTGGTCCAGGATCAGGGCATCCTCACCGTTTTGGGCTCTGAGAGCTTAAGAAACGATGCTGCTACTTCATCTTCTCTGCGTCTGCGACGAACCCTATCGGCAGACCTGTCCTCCAAGAAATGGCTCTCTCGAAATGGGTTCACTCCTACAAAAAGGATAGCTTCTTCTGAAGAACTCTCACAGTCCAAAACCATGCCTGATTCATTCTCCTCCTCCGAAGGAGACGATAACTACGAACAGGAAAGCAAAAGGCAGGAATCTGAAGAAGAACGGCCGGGACAATCCGATATTTGGGCCTCAATCCAACGAGACAAAAACAAAGACCAAGAACAACGAGGACAGTTTGACATTTGGAGCTCAATCTTATCCCAGAAGGCCAACGACGACTCCTCCAAGTCACTCCCACGTCCTTTCGTTCACCCACTCGTCAAAAGATCACAAAGCTCTCTGTCTGAAAAGAGCCTCGAAATCTGCACGGAGAGTCTCGGATCCGAAACAGGATTCGATATTCCTTCCTCCGACCCACCTTCTGAGACCGGAGATGAAGAAGACGACAAGGAAGAAGAACATGAGCAGAAAATAGCAGAGGAAGCAGAGGACGACAGCTTTGAAGTGCCAAAATATAACTATATTGCTAGTAGCAAGAAGTCTCCTCCACGTTCTTTCCCTCCTCCACTCCCTTCACTTGCTCGTTCAGATGCTCCTTCACTTCACATGCGCTCTCACCGTGACGATGGAAGGTTAGTCCTCGAAGCTGTGTCCGTTCCTTCTCAGAACAACTTCTCTGCTCAACGCCAAGATGGTCGGCTCGTCCTTACCTTCGCCAACCAAGAGCCCAGGGAGGAAGATGCTGCAGAAGTCATGGAAGAAGCAGGGGATGATCAAATGGAGGATGAGTTCGTGGGTATTGATCAGAAAGACGATGAAACAGAGGAAAGGGGGGTTGGAGAAATTGAAACCATGGGAGATCAATCGACCATGTTGTCAAGTGGGATCACAAGGTTAACATGGATGGTGAATAAGCCAGTTGAATTGGTTAACAGTAATCCAAATTGGTCAGATAAGCTGAACGAAGTGGTTAACAGTAATCCCAGGGTGGCTCGCTTGATTTCCTCAGCTTCAACAATCGGATCCACTACCTCATTCAACGTTTATGAATACTACTGGCGAACCAATCCCTCGTCGAAGTCAAACCCACTTGCTTTTCAACAAGACTACAATAGCACTTCTATCGTGAAGAACAACAATAGTGGCAAATTCATTGTTTCTGGGAAAATGAATCAGATATCAAATGAGAGGCAACAGTTGGTGGTTCTCAGAGGGAAGAATGGCGATTACTTGGTTCATAATCTCAAGCGCTGCGAAGAGTCTAAAAGGTCCTTCCTTTTATGGGAGCCCTATTGCATTGCCACCACTTAGCTTCCTGAGTCTTCCTATTTCGGCTATGAGCCCGGTCCTGCCTGCCCCATTGTTGTCCCAAATTTAACTTCCATTTTATTTAAATTATTAGTTATTTACTCCTCTCTCTACTTAGTTCCACTCTTCATGGAACTTTAGTCCAATAAAGTGGTTAGGAGTTAGGAGAAGGGAGAGAGAAAGAGAGAAGGATATAGATAATAATGGTAATTTACTTTCGTGTTCAATCTGACATGACATCAACACTGTCATGTTCATATTATATATAACATGTATTTATATTTATACAACTATATCTGTGCCTTGACAATCGATCGTGTTGTGACACTATGGAAAGAAGGTGGTGATGATTATAATTTTGTGTCATTAGTAGGGATGGTTAAGAGCATCAGTACACTCGACAACTTCACCTATCGTATAATGAAAAGTTTAAGAAAAATAAAGTTTTCAAGCCAAAGACTGGCCATGTTTTATTGCTTCTCCGACAATATCTTGGGGATGGAGGGTCTTGTACCATGTGGGATTATTCATCTTGGAGGATTTATAATGATGGGTCAAACTTAACTTTCCAAAAAGGACAACGAAGAGAAAAGATGGTAGTAAAGAATTTTAAGAGTATCATAAATGATTTCCATTTTTAAAATTGGGCTGAGATGTGAAAATATCTTTAAGTTTTTGTTAAAAGTGCATTCAACATCCTATATTTTTAATGGTATAAAAATACATAATCAAAAAATGAACATTCTGAGAGGATTTTTGCACTTTAACCTTTACAACAAAAGAGTGATTAAACCCACTCATGATATACAAGTCATTTACCTTTCATGGGAACTACGAAGAAAGTAACTTAACGAAGAAAGCTTGTCTCTACTTATAATAATCCTACTTATATGGAAAAATATAGGAATTCTTGAAGGATCTAAAATATGGTGGGAGAATTAATTAAAACAAACCAGAGAATTTTTCTTGATTTTTATATAATATAAAATTCATCAAATCATATTATTTGTAAATTATGAATATAGTCACTCATTTCTTTCATTCTTTTGCAATTTCATTAAACATATAACTCTCAATGCCAGAACCAAAAAAAAAAATAACTCCCCCGTCCTCTATTCTTTCACAAAATTAATTTAGATGAGTTAGGCCCAATTTCACCAAGGTTAAACTATACCTTCAGGCTTCGAAAGCACTTAGAATGATACTTATAAATCGCCTACCCTCAAAGTCTTAATATAATAAGCATAATTTAAACACATGATCTTTTATATAGCTTGTTTGATTCACTAAATTTTCGGGGATGCAATGTAATGTAATGAAATTGAACGATGTTTATATGATTTTGGTTAGTTCACCGTTAAAGAAAGATGATGCATAGACATAAAATTATTTGGTTGGATTACAGAGAATGTGAAAATATGTGGGAATAATAAGTTAAAAGGAAAAATTATCTTTGTTCCTACACACACGAATTAAAATTGTATATTTGTTTGCCAAATTAACTATATTATCACAATAAGCATAATTTATACACAAATGACGCTAATAAGCTAAATATAATCGCTTTTACAAATATATTACAAGAAGTATACATTCTCATTCATTAATTCTAGCAGTGTAATCGGTATGCATTTATTTGATGTAATCATAATTATAAAATGTAATCACTTTTTTACATTACAAAATCCTAATCAAACATTATAATCAACCCATTAAAATGGGATTACATGTAATGATGTAATCCTCTTTCATAGAGTTGGATCAAACTGACTATTAGGCTCTAAGTCTCCATTTTTTTTTTGGGTCGCGCCAAGGACTTAAGGTGTAATTTTGTACACGTTTTGGGCCGAAAGTTCATCTTCGCATCTGAAACGGGGTCCAGGAGAAGCCTAGATCGTACAGAGGTCTAGCAATAAAGCAGAGCTCTACTGTCTTTTAAGAAGCGCTTCAAACGATAGGGGGACGTGGTTTTTTCCTGACGGGTTCCTGTCTTTGCTGGTGAATACGATCGGCGAATTTGGTTTGTGATGCGAAGCTATTGATAATCTGAATTCCTGAGAAGCAATAAGGGGTACAAAAATGGGAGATGCCAACACTGCCACCGATGAAGACTTGCTTCTCAAGAACTTCTTTGCGGAGGTCAGCGAAGTTGAGCGGGACAACGAAGTCGTTAGGTGCCTCTTCATCCCCCCCTCTCTATTAGCATAGCTACATATGCATGTGTCAAGCGGTGCTGCGTTCTTTTTTATTTACTTTTAATTATCTGTTTGCGAATTCTAATTTCCCCCCTCTCCGTCATGTTTGCAAGTTTCCCTGTTTTGTTTAGGCTCATTTTAGGAGGCTGTTAGGGTTCTGTTCTAATGAAAAATTAACGTGTGGGCCTATTCGCTTGTCGACTGCTTTTGATCAAGCCTTAATTCAGTTTTCTCACCAGAGGTCTTTTCAGTGTCTCGTATATTCTAAACGATGGTTTGTTTGAGTACTTGGAATCTGGATGATGTTCAATGTGTTGATTAGAGATAAGCTATTGGGGATTGTAATTTTGGTTTTTCATAATTTTCCAGATTTGAGTTATTTCTAGCTTCATATCTTCTAATATAATTCATAGAAGCACTAATCCAAGCAACAACCAGGGGTAACTCATGGTTGTACATATCACGTAGGATATTTGAACTTGAACTGGAAATAATCATATTAGTCAATAGTCAAGACGACGTTAAGAATTGGATATCCTGCCTATCTTTTCTGCCATGGAGTTGACGTTTAGGTAAGAAGTGGCATGGATTATGACATCTGAAAGCATGACGGGAAAGGAGAAATGGATGTGTCGCTTACTCTCTATGAGAATGAAAGGAAACTAATGAAAAATTCAAAGGTTGGTAAAAGGAGGAAGCTGGGGCATTGAGTGGGTGGACTTTGATTGCGAACATATGTATTCGTCGATTTATATTTTTATTGTTTTATACCATAACAATATGTTCCTGATAAATAAATGTTTTTCTGGCATTAACTTCTATATACCTTCTGC
Organism: Vachellia pachyceras; assembly: GCA_025593235.1. Classification (NCBI taxonomy): domain Eukaryota; kingdom Viridiplantae; phylum Streptophyta; class Magnoliopsida; order Fabales; family Fabaceae; genus Vachellia; species Vachellia pachyceras. The sequence continues at coordinate 6,294 of JANTPZ010003896.1, forward strand.
TGATCATTTCCTCTTTTTCTGCTCAAAGGATTCTCTCTTGTTTTAAGCTGAACCCATTTGAGCATCTAAGCCTTCCATTTGATTCATCGCTTGATGATGTCAAAAAGCAGTACCGCAAGGTAACCAGTCCTCCATCTAATTGCTGGCTTAGCTGTTACGTTATCCTCTTATAACATATTTATGCTAATTCTTTGCAGTTGTCATTGATGGTTCACCCTGATAAATGCAAGCATCCACAAGCGAAGGAAGCCTTTGGAGGTATATGCATGCATGGTGTAGTTTTTTATGCCATGATGTAATGTAGCCTTTTTCTTCTTTTCTGTTATATTGATAAGGGATTAACAATTCTGATATAAAGCTTTGCAGCTTGATAGATTGGAATTTTTGTTTATTTTCTAAATATTTGTTCTGTTATTTACTTGTGTGCAGCATTAGCGAAAGCCCAGCAATTGTTAATTGATCAAAATGAAAGAGATTACCTTCTCAGCCAAGTTAATTCAGCAAAAGGTATGTGTATGATTTTCTTTTAAAAAAAAAAAATCGGATCAGTAATTCTTACCTTGTTAAAGCTGCAACTTCATTTCACTAAGGTTCAGTTTTTTGCACTCAGAAAAGTGATTGTACATTATCTGTGGGAAATAATTTTATCATCTTTATAGTCTTGTTGTAGGGCAAATTCCTTTTCTTCTTTTTATTTGTACTTTTTGATGATGCATGGATATGTTATTTTTTACCTCATCATTATTAGTGCTGTGGCATACATGCAAAACCAAGTTAAAATTTATCTGCCGAAAATTGGGGTTTCCAAATTCATGGCATGGTGTCAAGCTTCACAACGGTAGTGAGGCATATGACAATAAAAAATTCTTGTTTTTCTAATGATTTGCGTTACAGAGGAGCTTAGAGCAAAGAGGAAGAAGCAATTGAAGAAAGATACTGCTTCAAAAATCAAGTCTTTGGTAGAAGAGGTATGCCTAAAAACTACTAGAATGATTCATACGCCAGGCTGTGATCTTCTCCATTTAGGGGTTTACAACCTAGAATTTCAAATACTCCTGTGTTAGCATGTCTGATTGTACCTTTGTTTGTCTTTGACATTGGGGTTTCAGTATACACTAATTGGTGATATTGCTAGACCTTAACCTTGTAAAGTTAGGATGTCACGTTTATTCAAGGATCAATATACCTTGCGTTCCCCAAAAGGTCATTCACATGCTTGTCTCTTGTGTGTCACAGGGAAAATATGATCAACAATATGAACAATCGGAGGAATTCCAGAAGGAGCTTAGAATCAAGGTCCGTGAGCTATTAACAGAACAAGAATGGAGGAGAAGAAAAATGCAAATGAGGGTATGCACTGGCACCCCCCCCTCCAAAAAAATTCTTTTCTTTTTTTCGTGTGGATCAAGGAGGACAGTGATTCAAATTTGAGATGATTGAAAATTGCGTGCCAACAAATTTGAGCAGAAAATTTTATTACGTTTGAGCTTATTCATGTTATGTGATCATTGGTTTATTTTAATGCAGATATCAGAGGAGGAAGGCAGACTAAAACGGGACGAAGAGGAACAGAAGGAGATGTGGAAAAGAAAGCGTGAACATGAGGAGCAGTGGGAAGGAACGAGGGAAAAGAGGGTTAGTTTTAGTTTTCTATTTATTTCATGTATGACCATTATACACAGCTGATTGGAATCATGCAGAATGGGAACAAAAATAGTTTGGCAATAGCAATAATACGAAGCTATGCTTAGAATCTTATAAAAATTGATTGCAGTATTAAAGTAATTTCAAATTTTATGGTAGGAACAATACATTTTGTGTAAAGCAGCATCCAAGACTTTGACATTGTTTTCCTAGTGCATCCAGTGCCTCCTGATATTTTTCAATTACATCTAGCACACTAACTTTATTTATGGTTTAGGATACTGGATGCACTATAAAAGTATAAATAAGATTAGCACACTTGAAGCACAAAAAAAAAAAAATATCATGGTGTTGGATGCACCATTAACAAGATGGTGCTGGGTGCAACTAGTAAGTAGCATTTGCATGCTGGAAGAAACGAAAGCTGACAACCATTTATTTATCAGGTATATAGTTGGAGAGATTTTATGAAGGCCGGAAAGAAGGTTCGAACTTGCTGATTTTTTTTTAAACACTAGTAAACTCATTCCCTTAACACTACTAGTTGGGGGAAAATTATAAATTGCGGGATTTAAAATTACCCCTTTGATTTCACCGGCAGGGTAAGAAGGGAGAGACTCGCCCTCCAAAGCTCAAGACTGAAGATCCCAACAAGTCCTACGTTCAGAGGCCGGTGAAGCGAGGTTAGGTTCTGCAACTGTGTTAAAGAATTTCAATGACAAAATCCGAATTGCTGGTGCCTAGGAGTTCAGGGGAACTCGTCCATGTAGGCTATCCCTTGTATCAAAATGATAATTTCATGAATGTTTGTTATTGTGGCGATGAGAGGCATGGTTGTTGACCTCCTTGTCTGAGTGAAAATAGCCAGACCATAATAGTTAGCAAATTCAATATAATGTGCCTGTTTGAAAATGCGGTAGAGAAGTACTTTTACGCAAGTTAAGTTAAATATGTGAGGGAGATTATCTCGTTTTACGGAAAAACATTGTTGAACGTGTATTTGGCTTTTACAACCGCTCCGTCAAGGCGTCAAGCCCAATATATTCATGAATAGAGACTTGTGCCTTCGCTGCACGGAACATGTCGCTGTCAGATTGGAGATAGTTATCATTTTTTTGGTGAAATCCAAAGGAAAAGGATAAGCAAAAGAAACCTCAATGCTAACTCCCACCCCTCGCTCAAGGAAGATAATTAACGACGGATAAATGGCGCCTTGCTAGTGTGTTGGGGGTCAAATTTTGAACGAGCTACAATAAATGTTTTCGTAAAATACATGTATCACTTTACTATGTTCTAGAGGGATTAGTCATTTTCAAATTCCTGTATTTTTTTTTGTTGGGTACATTGAAGAATCGGATTTTAGTATATTACAGCCTACCACGCAAACATTTAGACATAACTGTTAAATTCTCGAGTCAAATTAAAAAAATTAAAATAATAAAAGGTATCCTCAAATAAGAATTAGTGGGTTTTGAATTATTTTTTTTACAAGTTATTTTAGGGAATTTCAAGTAAGCATATGGAAAGAATTTTATCCAAAAAAAAAAGAGATTTTGGGGTCCAAACAATGATTGCTTTTTAATCTCCCTCCCATGCATTAATGGAAGGCAAAAGCACATGCGGCCCTGCCTGCCCAACCTGCTTTAGCAACTACAAGTGTACAACACACTCACACCGTCAACATTAAGGCTTCCCGATTTTCGTTTAGATGGCAGTTCCTTGCTGTAGAAGGCAAAATACATATGCAAATTTAATGCCAAACTTCAATGCAGAGGGCAAAATACAAATTCTATAATCAAAATTTTTTAGTCAGAATATGCGCATTCACACGGAAATTAATGGTACAGAACAAGGATGGGAATTACACAAAGCAAAACCTCTATGATACAGGGACCGGAAAAAAGATTTCAGATTTATATATTTCACCTTCACCTTAAAGAAGGGAAGAGAGAAAAAGGAAAAAAAAAAAAAACCCCTCTTGTCCTCAACTTCCTTTTTTTTTTTTGTAAAAAAATAATAGGCTAAGGGAGGGAAGTGAAAAACCTTGTGAAAATTAATGACAAGAATAGCCAACAGTAAATAGACATATCCATGACCATCGTGCCTGTGGACTGTGGCTCTTTACAGCACGAGGGTGAAACTGGAGTGAAACTTCCAAGCCTTCCAAAGTAAACCATCAGTAGCAACTTATCTGCACCTTGAATCAATGGAGTTCACAAGGCCTGCCGATTGAGTTGTGAAAACCAAAATTAAGAAAGCCTTAAAGCTTTCTGCTGGGATTGAGATCACAAGTTCGGATATCCCCCACAAATGGCATCATGCTATTTACAAAACACGGGGAAACCAGGCGATAGCACAAGCCGCTCAGGCAAAATATCAAGGGGCAGAGACATTTTTAGTGTCTATATCCAAGCAAGTGAACCTCGATCATTAGCAACTTGAGGACGACCTCTAGTTGGAGTCGGTGGTCTATTAGCATTCAGCTCCTAAACATATTAGCAAAATTAGAAGGAAAAAGCTTAAAAGACAAGGGATAAGAGTGCTACGACATCAGCATAAGATAATATTTGCAGTACCTGCATCCATGTATCTTCAATATGACGTTCTGGTGATGTTTCCGGGGAAGAAAGTGCAGGTGGTAATGGATGAATCAATTTAGGAACCACAACAAGATCTCTGCCCAAGACTAATATCGCCCCGGCATTATTTGCAGTACCTATTCTCAAAAGATTCACACTTTAGAAGGGTAAATGTTATAAGGAGAAAAGCTTTATCTAAAAAAAAAAAAAAGCTTTATCTACAGGTAAAAGCCAGAAAAATACCACAGTAATTTGTAGCTGAGAATAAAGTGATCAAATGTCCCTGAGCAAAACGCTCAAAGCCATCCATCACGCATTCATGAGCACGAACAATCAGCTGAAGATCATTGTTGTTGCAGAATTCCATGACACGATCAGGCTACAATAGTAAACCCCATCAATATGAGCATAACAGCATATAAGGCAAGTTAATCCTAAGGCAATACAGGTTTTGACCTCGATAAAGCACATAAACTATCCAGCTAGGCAAATATGATCACAATCTATATATAATATAATACAAAATCTAAAAAAATGGGGAGAAAAAGAAAACTGCAATATATACAAGTTATGAGTAGTGCAGTTCAACTCAGTGTGAAAAACATGAGCCCATAATTTGGTCAAAATTCAATTCATATTACCCATACAGAAGAGGCAATTATTTTGTGGATACAGTCACAGGAGGCAGTTATCATAAGGGTACCAACAGGAAAATATTTAGAGCAGTACATACATTGCAATATTTTGAAGCTCCAGTACTATCTAATAGACGGAATCAATCAGTTTTATTATATTTCAAGATATAAGAATTACAATTGCAAGCATATCAGATCAAAGAACCAAGACTGTTAATTCTAAGAGTTTCAATGAACACTTAAAACTCAAGCAGTAACAGCACATCAAAATGGATTTCCAGAATAACGAAACAGTGTCTGTATCTTAAATGGTATTTGTCATCCAGAAACTTTGCTTCTGCAAATTGGTAAATTTAATACTACCTTCCAGCCAATCAAAAAACAAATTAACCATTTTTTGAATGATGTTTAGATACAAGATAGAAGGTAATGAACACTCACCCCAAAAGTAACTAACCCTGGACCCCTAGCATTTGGCCGCAGTCCTTCTACACTGTCATTCTCTGTAGGATCAGACCTAGGGACAAACATTTGATGCTGTCACTTTCCAAATAAACATAAAGGATACTGTCATGAGCATGTTATAGTCTACATATGCACTAACCATAATAGATCCATCAGCACAATTGACCCTGCTTCCATTGTAATTGGACGCTGGAGATTCTCAATCTGTTCCACATGATTTATTGAACGACCAATACCACCATGCATGCAAATAATCTTTTTCTCAATCAAGGCCGCCAGGGGAAGCCAATTAAACAAACGATTAATCCGATGCCATGCCCAAATTCCATCTCTCTCACCCTGATCAATGATTCACAAGGTTGGTTGATGTACCCTTTTAGGGGGAGGGGGGGATAATGTCCAGTACATTATATTACTTACCATCCGCTCAATGCACTCAATTCGGAAACCAAAAAGGGCATTAATATCTGCAGCTTCATGATTTCCACGTATCAAATGTACGTTGTCGGGATATTCAACCTACAATATTCACGCAAGCATGCATAAATCTAAGACCATCAAACTAAAAAAATCACACAACGAAAACTCAAATATCCAGCACACCTTCAGAGCGAGGAGAAGGGTTATAGTTTCCAGGCTGTGTTGACCCCGGTCAACATAATCTCCTAGGAATAGATAATCGATATATCTGATGGTCATTAATACAGCATTAGAAACATAGATACTTGAATATCTAAATCATCAGTTTTATGATAGTCCAAAAAGAGTATATCATGAACTCTACCAAAAATCAGAGAAAGAGAGAGGAGAATATCATGAATATGAAGCCAACCACAAACGCTATGCTACTTCATAAAGCATGAAAGCGTCCGTGTCAGATGAGATCTATCAGCAAATTGCCTCATCTCATCATAACATTCTAAAGGATAGGAAGATACTTCACCTAGATGCAGTCAGTTAAGGGTTTCCAGAATCAATATAATCTTTTTACTTAAAGTCCTATTCAAACCCGTCAGAACCAAAAGGGACCAACAATGACAATACTACATATATGCATATGAAATATGAAACCAACCATAAAAACTAAGAAACTTACGCTATGTCACCAGCAGTTGATGGTGCACCATATTCATCAAAGAGACGCATGAGATCCCCAAACTGCCCATGTAAATCACCAAATATTTTAATTGGTGCCTTAAGTTGTAAAACAGTTGCATCACTTGAAAATATCCTCTCTGCGCTATCACAAAGATCTGCAATTTCATTGCAATCTAAGAAAAACTGCCGGCGAACTGGTGGTTTCCAGCCACGGGGTTTTAATAGGTGAGCTATGACCTGATAAGAAGGCAAAAGACTCCATAATAAACAAAAATTGAAATAATATAGACAGCAGAAACAGGGAGGGATCTTCTAGGAAATGAGACAAGTAGACAACACAAGACACGTAGCACATCACCAAGAAGAAAAAATGGGGGGAAGGACAAGCACAGCATATATTAATGCAACGCTCACCACATCATGTGACAGGTGGCAAGTTGAAGTACAAAATGACAAGGGAGATCAATGACCATGACCTATCAGATCTTTCACACTTGACCCCTTACACAGTATCAATATTTGTTTCGTTGGTTTCCATCATCTGGTAGGTCAAGTGCATTCCCCATGCCCCATTACTTACGAAACTCTATTCATCCATAAAGACATGATCTATCGGATATTGGGATCTCAACCTTACTGGATAACTTTATATAGTAAGAATCTGTTAAAAATATTTTATTTATCATTTTTAATCCATGTCTGCTTGATAACTAATTAAATACAATACATACCTTCTTTGGGACACTGTTGATGGACATCTGCCGATCTAACAATTTTCTAGCTGCAGTTGCACTTTCTGGAGTTCCATAACTGACTCGCCTGCCTTCATTTTCAAACTGATCAATTGAAAGCTGTCTAACCATACCACCTAATGCTCCACCAGTCTCTGCAGCTATGACAACCTTGAAGCATATTCAAGAAAAATCAGAAAGTGCGACCAATGATTTCATTGGAACCATCAACCCTTTCATAGTACTTTTGCAATCACAATGTAAGACTCACAGCTCTATGATGCAGCCGAACTCCACCAGGAACAATATTATTTGGCCCTGATGAATCAGACCTAATCAGGGAAGATATTGGTTTCCCACTAGGGGTAGCATCAGCCCCACGGTCTCTGTCAGGTAACTCAACTTCTCCATTCTCTTGACGTGCTTTAGCAGCAGCTAATGTGGCACTTATAGCTTCAGCTTCTGCTGCTGATGCTTCAACAAGATACTCAACACCTTTGCTAGTCCTCCTGTTCAAATATCATGAATTTTAAGATGAAGCCAAAGAAGTAAACAATAATTACTTACTTCATCCAGTGTGAATGAACACTATCTTACCGAGGTCCCTGGAGCATGGCATTCTCAGTGCTGATATCAGTATACATGTCACCATTTATAGGGGGAGCCACAGGATTTCCCAGAACAACTGAACCATCAGCAATCACTTCAGACATTGTTTGCCTGTTCCTATCATCAACAAATCCATATCGCCCAGGTAATTGTCCTGTTTGTACATTATATGCAGCAGCATTTGTTGTTTCAGCAGCAGCACGATCTTCAGCAACAAGTAGGTCATCAAGCAATACTCCTGTAGTCAACCCAATATGCAATGGTCAGTCCAGCTTATCAAAATGGGAAACAAGTCAGCGCCCCATAAGGTTTTATCCCCAGGAGAACATTTCCACAGAAGTTGAAGACAAATTAAACCCCAAAATATTAATTAGACAAACCATCCCACCATCAAAGATGAACAGAAACACATTGATTAAATCAAATTGTCATGTGGCAATCAGTGACATCAAGCAAGAGAAATACAACTCAAGAAGTTGAATCCAGAAGGATTTAATTTCATATCTTACCACCACGTAAACCACCATAAATAAAAATAAGGTCACCAATGGCAGCAGCTGCATGCCTACAACGCCTTGTCAATTCAACTGAGGCATCTCCACCAGCAGCATCAGCACTGTATCTACCAGTTCTTGGACTGGTAACAACAGATTTGGTATCACACCAAACACCAGCAGCAGTATCCAACACTAAAAATACGAGATATTATAAGTTTTCTGAAAAAATAAAGCATTGCCAGGATTGAGGCTAGATATTGCCTCTACATAGCCCAAAAATAGGGGTAAAAGGCTCCAGGTTATGGCAAACAAGGACGAGAGAAATACACTTAGAACTATCATTTTATTTTGATTAAAACAAAAAGTATTAGAATTCACTCTCCTATCAAGAAGCAACTAAGATAGAAGAAGCAAGGGCATGTAAACCAATAACAACCAGCTGCCTTCTGGATCAAACACAGCCACAGATAAAAATAAAATAAAAATGACATATATTTGATGGAGAATTGGTGGTATGGGCTTACTAAATCCTACACTGAGTAATATGGGATGCTAAATGGGTATTAAGTGAGATAATTCTTCCACCTCAGCAGCTAGCTTTTGAAGTAGGGTTCCGTATCACACTTAGATACTCATCAATATTTGGAAAAAAGGGAGAATTGCAATTAGGTCATAAATATGGGAGTTAACATTTAACTGAGTTCCAAAGACTTGTTAATAAACTCGTCAATGGTGTCACTCTCACTTGTCACTAACAAGTCCTTAGATATTATTTTCTTTATTGGGACCTAATTACAATTCTCCTTGAAAAAAAAAAAAAATACAACAGAGGCACTCCACAAGCAGGAAAATTTTAGGCAACATTTTTATCTTGGTACCTGCAACATTTGATGAGTCTTCTACCATACGCCCTCCACCAAGAGCCCCTCCAGACACATGAAGCCTTGCATTAACGAATACCTAGAATCATCAAATCAAGCAAGTTGTGACCCAGGAATACATAATCAATAAGTTAACAGAACAAAATAAAAGAAACTGAATCCCACTGCTGCATGCTGATATCTTGGAGATGGTGAAACACCAGGGGCAATTGCCCATTCCCATCTACCATCCCTATGCTTCGCAAGTCCATATGCACTAGCCAATGGCTGCAAAAAACGAGCCCAGCCCATCATAAGAGGAAGGAGAATAGAAAAATTTTGAAAAAGCTTAGAAGCAAACAATTCACAAGATCTGAAGAAAAATATTAAACGGAATTTAAACACAAGTCTAGAAATTAGTGTTAGTTAAACATGATAATGGGTCAGGAAAACAAAAGACAAATATGACTGAAAATACCAAGCTCTAGATTTTCACCATTCACACATAAAATGGCATTATCAATGCCATTTAAGGAATTTAACCTGCCTGAGTAATTAACTGATGTAAAACTGGAGTTATATTTCCAATCACAAACAAAGTACTACAGTGAAAACTGAATATTATCTCCAGAAATTTCAAATATCAATACGTACAAAGAAAAAGTATAATGATTTTTTTATCTTAACAGATATCATCTGTTATGAAAAAAGGAACTTACAGCAAGGCCACAGATACATACAAGGGACAACTTCATGCAATAAATGTAAGACTTCCTAGATAAACTAAATCAAAAGAATAGATAAATGTAAAATTCAAAACAAACAACTCACCACACTATTGGCGTCCCTTCCTCCACAAAGCAGAAGAAGCCCATCAGAGCGTGCACTAGCAGTTGCATACCTACTCAAAATATAAATGGAAACATGAAACTCAACCCCATATTATCTCAAAAATTTCAAGCACTAAATGATAGCCAATTAAGATCATTACGAGAGATAGTTTTCATAATTATGTGTTGACGTCTTTTAAGGTAAAGTGCTTTGTATGCTCAACAAGCAACAAACATTTGTAAGCATGGCATATAACATTGTATCACGCTAAGCTGCCCCTACCAGAAAACAAAACATTACTGCTAGCCATGTCATTAACCATATTATCTCATGATTTAAAAAAGAAAAAGAAAAAATTGAACTAAAGCAGAATGTAGCATTTAAAATAATACTCCTGTAGGTGTCATCTTGTTGTAATCCTTTACTTCTGATTATGAATGATCTCCAGTTTATGTTAAAAAAAATAATAATACTACCCCTCCAATTCACATGGCCTTCCGAGGCTCTGTATTGGAAAATTAAAGTCCCACGCCTAAAAGTAACAAAAAAGATTAAGGGCACAAAAGCTTGCAGCAACCCTAGCAAAGTAAATTCTATTTTGAAGCAACAAACCAACAGACAAAATGGTTGAAATGATAAAACAACAAAAATTAAAGATCGTTCAATTGCACAGACTTTGTCACAAATTCTATTCCAAGAAAAAGGTTGGTTTTTTTTTGTTTGGTGGCTGGGAGTACACATCCAACAAAAAAGTGATCCCTAGACTTTGACACTGTAAAAAAGAGCAAAGGACCACAGAAACTGTGTATTCACAGCCTTTCAAAATAATTGTGTGCACAGCAGTGTCAGTAATTTAGTTAATTAAAATGCAGAATTGATAAAGAAAGAAGAGTACATGCATGGTGGCGGGCCTTCTCCTTCTGGCTCCAATTTATGCCATTCGTAAGGCTTGGCAGCTGTGTCCAGGGCCCATACATCAGCCAAAGGTCTTTTTCCTGGAAAGTAAGAGGTATGCCAGTTTAACACTCCTTTTTTCTAGAAAAAGAGAACGTAAATATTCATAGTGCACAATGCTAACGAGCCAACACTTCGGTTGTTACCATCGTTTCCTCCAATTGCCATAAGATACCTCTGCCCCACCAAAGCCATCACATGTCCATAACGTGGCCCCGGTCCAGGGCCTTGAACAACAACTCTAGATAAAATTTAGCAGGTGATAAGTTAGACATATATTATCAGAAACATGAAGAAAAATTCACATAGATTACAAATCCAACCTGTGCCATCGGGGCCGTTGCTGAGTGAGATCAAGAACATGAAGGTCCTCTGCTGACAAACCAGCTGGACCAATACCACCCTGTTTTGCAATGCAATGTTCCACTGAGAATTCAGATACACACACACATGAACTGAATCTACTTATAGTCTGTCGCACAGGTAACTAAAGGATCTACCCTCTGCATGATACCTGAATAACTACCATCGTTCCTACAGCAGTTGCCACATGTGCAGCCCTCGGGGTTGGAGGTTCTCCATAGGGAGTTATCCTGTGTTATAATTCACGTACTAGCATGAAAGCATAGTAGAGAAGGGCATAGAAGCATCACTCGGGTCTTAATGCAGGATGAAAAGAAAAACCTTCTATTCTAGGCTTACCTAGACCATTTATTAGTCAAGACATCGTAACAGTGAACATCAGCTGTGGCACCAGCTAAACCTGCAAAATATATAAGTTGTGCGATTTAGAGCATGTAGCTTTTAATCTTTTATCACTTGAGATTATTAAAGCTGTAATATAGCAATTTTGCTTCCTCATAAAGCACCTTTCAATCCAATCAAATCAATATTAATTCCTGTCAAACTAAAAAATTAGTATGCAAAATTAAAGAAATAATCTCTTCATCTTGCACTTTTCCACAAGTAGATGACGACAAATCCCCATAAATCAAGAATGTTTGCACCAATTAAAGGTTTCATTATTTAGCATCCAACTTGGATCGCTTAAGCTTGAAGAGAAGATATCATTTAGAGCTTCAAATGACATAAAAAAAAAGATGAACTAAAATATGAAATAGTGCATGGAAATTGGAAATTATATTGAAACTGAAATGCATTGTCATTTTCAACAAATGCCATCATTTGCAAATTGCAACATTATTCGTATTGAATGCTGCCAACAACATAAGCTGAAATAATGAACATTCGAGAGTATGAAATGGGTCCATGATGTTCCTATACCACTGGAAGTCTGAAACAACGATTCGGAAGATTTGATCATAATTTGCCATCACCAACTAACTGCTTTAGCAACGTATAAGTGAGAAATACAGCAAGAGAGGAGTTGCCCCCTACATGGAACAACCCATATGCAACCCAGCTATGGTTGATAACAATAACACCTAGGAGCTAGGGAAAGTTCCTTAATACCATTCCATTTCCAATCTGTTCCGAGGCTTATGTACTCGACAAAGCAAAGTTTGTGAACAACATGATACACCAATTAGGAAACATTTTAGTTCACTGTGACCAACGACCGACTGATGTCACAAAAATTGAATATGCCAGAAAATCATTAATTTTTTTCAAATTTAAGCATATACAACAACGTTGCAATAATAATTAGACCGAAACAAAATGCCCATGAGTGCAACTAAACTTTCCAGATTCTAACACTGACGACAGAAGTTACGCAGCTTTATTGTTTGAATATCCATGATCTCTCAGCTATGTCAAACGTGCGGACCATGATACAAAAAGATAATTGATTCGTGAAACACATACGTATGCCAGCATTCCCGGCGGATGATGGAGTCCCGGCAGCCGCAGAATTCCCTTCAAGTGCAGTGGCACCACCAAACAGAATCAGCCTCGGACCAATGTATCCAGGTG
>JANTPZ010003897.1:0-17066 GCA_025593235.1 Vachellia pachyceras
TTATTGAATGGATCGGAGGCAGGTGGGATACTCCAATTCATGTGGATGCAGAGAGTGGTGGCTTCATCGCACCATTTATATATCCAGACCTTGAATGGGACTTTCGCTTGCCACTTGTGAAGAGCATCAACGTTAGTCGTCACAAGTATGGACTTGTGTTGAGTGGTTTATATGCAGGGATATAGGGATGTGATGGAAAATTGCAGAGACAACATGAGTGTGCTGAAAGAGGGGTTGGAGAAAACAGGGCGCTTCAACATCATATCAAATGATGAGAGAGTGCCGTTGGTGGCCTTGTCCTTGAAGGATCATAAGATAAAAATAAGCTAATGGGTTTATTTGTTTAAGCGTTTAGAAAAATCAAACACACGTTTAACAGTATTTTTCCTTAAAACGAGATGATCTCCTTCACATATTTACCTCGACTTACGTAAAAGTATTTATCTACCACGTTTCCAAACTAAACACACTTGCTAACATCTGATGGATGATAACTGATAAACCCAATTATTGTGTGAATAATACTCATTATTAATCCCCACATTCCTCAAATGTTTACAGGTAGATAAACAGGGCCCAACTAATGACAATCAATAGGCCCAATAACAACCCTGCTACCTTTTTTTTTTTCGCCAGACAAAAACAACCCTGATACAGACATACATAACTAACATATCTAAACTAATATTACATCAAGACTCACTCACACATAGGCCCTTTCCAATCAAACCATTTCATGAATTTGCTTCGAAAAACAACAAACCAAACACAATCCATATTAGTGCCTTGAATTGGAAGACATGTTCCCCTTTACCACTGTGACAGCACATGAAGCATTTGTCACCACATAGTTGCTTACACTCCCCAATAACAACCTGGAAAACAAACATCAAATCAGGAAAATTACTTAGATTTATCATAGCAATCCTAGATATAAGACTCACACAAGTGGTTTTTTTTTTAAATTTTAATACTATATATAACATTTCAATTCATTTTATCTTTAAATTTATAATTTTTTTTTTAAAATATTCATATTGATCACATATAATGGGTCCGTTTGGATAGCCCGTTAGGAAAACGGACATAGATTTCAAGATAGTTTATGTGAGAGGAATTTTGTCTCGGTAAGCGCACCCGTTGGCAAAACGGGTAAACCAAACGCACCCAGGAGTTCCATTGATTGTTCCAAGGCAAATGATATTTTAGATAAATCAATGACATTTATCACATATAACTAACTTATTCAAGTTGCAAATTAATTGATTAGCGCTTAGTAGAGAATAAGGAGTATTTTCGTGAAAAATAAGATATTATTACCTTTTGATGGAGCCTAATCCTCTGCTTCCAATTACAAGAGAGTCAAGCTTAAGATCTTCAGCGGCAGCACACAGTTTCTCCCTTGGATCTCCCCAATATACCTTGGCTACTACTTTCGCCTGTTTCAATTGTCATCCCACAAGAAACACACCATTATATTATCGCCTGAGAAAGTCAAGCAGTAATCAAGAACAGAGCAAGCAACAGGGTCAAATAGGAAACACCTCTTTGGTCTTTGACACAGTGTCAAGGATATCCAAAACTTCAGAGTCTCTCGCAATACCATATTGCTTCGTGAAATTGATCTCCTTCAACTCCTCCAGAGGCACCAGAGCTGTAAACCCAGAGAAATATCATTAACATTTCATCAGACGGAACAGCACAGTAGAAATAAAACAGATGAGAACTATGAAGTATGGCCATGTAGGAGAAGCCAAGAGGGGGGCACCGACGTGAACCAGTGTCTTCGAAAAGCTCCTTTCTGGTGTGATCAGACGTGGGAGGTTGAACGTTGATCAAGATGATGAGATCTCCATGGTTGATGAGATTATCAACGGCCCATCTAAGAGCAAGTTTGCTGGTGGAAGAGAAGTCCATTGCAATGCCAACTCTGCGAGACTTGGCCATCTTCGATCAATGATGCTGATGACAGAGATGAAGGATCTCTTGTTATATAACGGGGAATTGGCGGCTACACGGTTCGGTTTTTGAAATCATACCTTTGTTAGAATGTTCTTGAAGGAGCCAGAGAGGAGAGACGGGACAGCTACAATTCCATAAGGAGGCGGTTTTATTATTCCTTCAACAGGAACAGAGCTGCAGCAATGCATAGGACTTGTTCTGTTCCTGTTTTGGAATACAGTAAATAATTACAGGTGACAGTGCTTTCCAGCAAAATATTAAGATATATTTTCCTTCAAAAAATAAGTACAAAAATAAATAAACAATTACTCAAAATTAGTTATTTGTAAAAATACAATGAAAAGTTTACCACTAGTTTCAGTGAAAGGAATTTTGGCTGCTTTGAATCCTTATAAATATAAAAAATCTTTTTGGAAAGTTACTTTTTTTATTAATTTTGATAATAATCAAATTTGATCCAATTAAATAGTCACATCGAAAATATTTGTTGACTTTCTTAGAATATATTATTTAATTATAACTTGCAAGGGAGTTCTGTTAGAATGTATAGTTTAAAAAAATTATAAATTTGTGAGTTGAAATGGAAAGGTGAGAGGGAATTTGGCATGATGGACAGAGTGAAGTGAGACCGAACCTTTGCCTTCGAAATAGAGTAACCCAGAAACTAACACCTGTTTGTTGCATGTCCTTCCATTTGCCTCTCTCTATTAATTAATTGTTTAGCATCTGATTCTCTTTACCCTCTCCATCTTTTCAAGCATTTCATTTCTGAAACAGAAAGATACGTTGGATTACCAATGATCATGAATGATGGTATGCCTTACAAGATGTTTTACAAGATGATTTTCTTCAATTTCTTTTCCTTCTCTGTCTTATTCTTTCCTTCTCTTTGCAGAGAACATTATTCTTACCCTCCAATTTGCAACAAATTAATTAAAATAGCTGCGCTGCCTTCTGTTTTGTTAATTGAAAACTTAATGGGATCATACACTTTGTCTGATGAAATCTTTCGTTTTCATCTGTTATGTTCCTCAAATATCATATTGTTGGACGTTTATTTTCTTCAGAACTGATAAAAATCAATATAGCTCTTTAACTTTTTTTTAAAAAAAAGCTTATGAAGATCATTACGAGTTGTAGAGTGATACAACCAAAATTTGAACTTACAAAGAGTGATATTAGAAACCCACTTTCTCTCTCTCTCTCTCTCTCTCTCCTCACAAAAATGTATGTGAGTTCTTTATTGTAAGGTATAAGACCGAATCTTATAAATTCAAATAATTTAATCAGGGAAAATTAATGAACAAGAGACACATATATACCTAAACTTGAGATAAGGTAGAGCAAAATACGACAAAGTGAGATTCTTGTTTTGCACTTAAAGGGTGATGTTGGAGTTGGACCCCACTTGATGTCTACAAAATCCACGTGGCGTTCTTATATTAGGACGAAGCCCTGGGGATTGAGACGTCCCTTTGTTTCTGTCTGCCATGTTTTGCCAACTCTGCCAAATTGAACCTTCTTTCATCTTCGCCTCTGTTTTCCCCCCATTCTCCTTTTTCCTCTGTCACCGTATGGCATATGAATCCTCTTCATTAACGTCTCACATCTCCTTCCCCTCCCTCTTTCATATTTTATTTTTAATTATGAAAAAAGATCCAAAGGATATTGCATAAAAGTTTTGTGATTAAACTTTAGTTTACAAGCATAAAATACAGTGTTCCTATAAGACAAACAGGGGAAGCTTTGGTTTATTAGCAGTTTCAACTTGAGTAGAAAGTCAAAGGCTTTTTCCGTAGGTTGGTTACTAGCTCAATCAATAGCAGAAATCAATACCCAAAAAAAATGAAAAGCTAGAATACCCTATTTTCAAATCTAGTCGGTAGCTTCTCTTAGTCCTCATCTTCTCTCGCGGAGAACAGCAATTTCAGAAAACTTTACCTAAGACAAAGAAATGTAACGAATCGGAAAGAAGACAGTCATGTTTCTCCATTGAGTCTCTGCACCGAAGAAAGAGATTTTGCAACAAATGCGAAGACAAGATAGTGATGCTTTGAACGTGTCCACTATTGTTTCTACATATTTTTCTACCTTCCACTAGCCGCTTCATATTAGGATGTAATATATCATTTTTCAAACTCAAAAATCAGATTAAAAAAGTGCCTAACAATATCTGTCTCCGTGCAAGTCGACATCGAAGAACGGAGACGTAGATATGGTTCTCAGAGACACATGACTTCATAGAAAGTTACATTGAGCTCAAGCATTTTGCAAGTCTTTGTTGCATAAACTGGTATTATAATTTCGGAAGGCTGCACAACTTGGCAGATGATAAGTGAAATAAAAAGCATGTACTCATTTCTCTAAAAAAAAAATAGACCTTCCTAAATATAATTAGACCAAAAACTTGTAGACATATATTACGTAAATGTTAATAATTTAATTAATTTGGACCATTTATTAATTTGCTCTACATTGACTAATGCATGGTTAGGTAGGTGGGTATTTTCAGCCTTTCAAAGGGCCCATTACAATAATTTTCCTTGAGCCAAAAAGGTGAAATACAGGAGTCTTTCTGTTCACATATATGAATGTTACAAGCATTCAATAATTAACCTGCATAACAGAGGGCTGTGTCATACCTCACCAGCTAGTGTTCTCACAGCCCCAGCCAGCCTCCATGGATTTGGAGTCTGAAGTCACTCATTCAGATGCATATCTGGGTATTTATGCTATTGCCAATCTATTTCACTTGTCTTTTCCGTTCTTAGTTTAGTTTTACTTGTTTGTAATCTTAATTTGCTTTATCATCTCAGATGCTGCTGTAGCAGCAGCAGCAGCAGCTGAATCCTGGCTTTTATCTGATCCTACGACTGGGTACCTTGAAGATGCTATTTCTGGTTGGGGTATTTGGTGCAACAAAGAAAACTCACCATCCTACTTTCTGGATCGAAAGGTTTTTTCTTTAATCTATGCTCTTTACATTTGCCTAACCAACATACTCCATTACTAATTTCATGTTTTAGGAAATCTGATACACACACACACACACACTTGTTGATCATTTACAGGAATCCCTTTCTTTGAATGACCAGATAAATCTATTTTCAACTTGTTCTGCTACAACAACAGCCCAACTCTTTGATGGTGGTAAGCCCTTCTTTCTTCTTCAGTGTTTCTTCATTCTGAGTAATTGGTCTTTCACTTTGACGGTTGGGAAAGGAGTGGTTGTTTGCTGATTCTGTGGTCTATATTCTTTGTAATAAATGATCAGCCTAACATTTCAGACTTATATCTTACTAGTAATGGGAAAACACATCACTGTTGCTTTAGTACACATATGACATAACCCTACTGTCATTTATGCTATAATTATTACTTTGCAGATAGTCATGAATTCAACATTAGGGGTCTTCAATCATCATCACAGAGTGATATGCATGGAGCAATAATCAAAGATGAAAGTTCTCAGAGGAGCTGGGCATCTAGGGACTCGGATGAAAATGATGCTTCAGTTTCAAGTATCACGGAAATTTTATCAAATACATCAAAGACCATTATATTTGATTTAACATTCCCTTGTCTTTTCTTCTTCTTCCCCTTCTTGTTTGAAAGATATAATGATGCATTTGAATGGTGTGTGCAGAGAGTCAATGGAAGAAAATAGCATACCCATTTGAGTTGGTGAAGCGTGGAGGAATGGAAGGGGGAACAACCCTAAAAGACATAAATGAGCAGATAGTGATGAGCCCGACAAAGCCAATTCCACATCCAGGGCCGCATTCTGTGACTTCTCCTTCTTCATCATCGTTTTCAGCTCGCAGTTTTGGTATGTCAGGGAAAGCAGTGGTAGCCCTCACAAGGATTCACACCCAAGGCAGAGGTTCCATTATCATTATGAGAACCAAGGGTTGAGCTCAGACCTTACTCCTGTATCATACATATATCATATATATCTGTATGTGTTAGTGTCTCTGTACAAAACTCCAAGCAAAACCCTGCATAATAGTTTATAAAAGTGAAGAACCAGGCCCTTTCAAAATTGAGACTTTGCTCAGTAATCTTGAAGAAGAGGATTTGATATTGCTGCCTGCTGTTTTTACACTTTAATAATCTTATCTCACTCGCTCAAAAGCTTAAAGTTTAATAATTGCTGGCGTTATACAAGTCCAATGTCATCAAGATACGTACATGTTTGAGAAATAGTGCAAAAATGGGATGGTAGTGAGCTGGTGAATGAGTAAGAGGAATCATGATCCATGAATATCGCTTATTTCACTGCTTCCAAATAAGTCCGACAGTAGCCACTCGTGCACTGCCCCTGATACCACAGCAACACTAATATGAGACTTTTCAGTGTTTGAATAAATTTTTTTAAGTGATTTTAAGTAGTTTTAGTCAAATCTCAACTTGTATGAAAGTGTATTTTCATGCACCTTTTGGGTTTTCCAAACAATTTGAAAATGCATTATTTACACAACTGCATTTGTGAATCCAAATTTAGTAGAATTTATCGTATTAAAGTTATATTCTACTATCACCACTCATTCATAAATGTCTTCATCAAGCTAAATTAAAATTTTCAAACAAGAGTTTTCACAGATCTTCTTTTTTAAGTTCAGAAATTTATTTCTTTATTCTATTTAGCCAAGAAAAATTAGTCAGGTAGTAAGTACCAGCGTAATATACCCCAAATCTTACTACAAGAAGAAAACGTTTAATCTACACTTCAAAGATAGATTCAATTGATTTTTATGCTTTCATATTTATCATGTTGTTGGCAATGATATATAACCATGAAAATTACACTATTAGTAGTATATTCACGGAGGCAGATTAAAATTACTTTATTGAATTTTATATTACTAATAAAGATAGTACCAAAAAATGATACGTTGGGTTGGCAAAATCACAACTTGTCCTGAAACAAAGTTTTAAATAGCAACTTATTTTGAGGTAAGTTTTTTCAACTCGACCTGCCTGAATTCCAAGATGACATATTGGACCCATTTGATAACGTAATAGACGAATACTTTTATACAAGTTAGGGTAAATATGTAAAGGAGATTATCTTCTTTTGCGAAAACACTGTTAAACGTGCATTTAGACTCCCCATAATCATTCATCAGGACCATTTTTTGATTTCTTTTTTAATTTGAAAATAAAAATTTATCATTTTTCACTTGTTTTAAAAATATCTTTTTTTTTGTGTTAGAGTACATGTAAAATTTATAATTATATTTAGTTTAAAAAATACAAAAAATTTAAAAAAACCTAGGTTGGTCAAATATCAAAATGCGTTGAGGTGGCTTATTATTTTTTCCCTTCAAATTCGGCCACCTCCAACCTATAATCCACCATGCGTCAACCTGCAACTCATAAATTAGCTTCCATTTTTTTTTTTTAAACACACGTATCATTCTAATATAAAAACCTTGTTTAAGAGTTAAAGCACAATCAAATATTAAATATGGACACATCATTTAACAAAAAAATTAAACCTTAATTCATTATAGGCTAAAATATATTTTTAGTCCGTTATATTTGCGTCGAGTTTTATTTTAGTCCTTTAAGTTTAAAAATGTACATTTTTAGTCCATCAAACTTAACGCCGTTAGTTTCTCTTAACGGAAATTGCTAATTAATCAAACTTAACACTGTTATTTTAAATATTTTTTATTTTACACAATTTAAAATATCAAATTTATTGTATTATTAAATTAAAATTAAAATGTGAGCATTTTTTGTCAACGTTTTATTGTACAGTTATCAATTAAATTTGATGAATCAGCAATTTCCGTTAAGAAAAACTAACGGCGTTAAATTTGAGGGACTGAAAGTGTACTTTTAAAACTTAAAGGACCTAAATGAAATTTGATACAAACATAAAGGACTAAAAGTATAGTTTAACCTTCGTTTTATTATGGTAAATATGTCAAGTTGTTCCTTGGATGCAGGCATGCAGCCCACAATGGAAGATTGAGTTGGCCGAAGGTGTAGAGCCTCACCTGCCCTTACGCTGAGGCTTCATTATTTTATTATTATTATTTTTTTTGATTCTGTCTCATATATATAATAATATTCTAAATCTAAAAAAAAACAACGAATAAAAATGAAATAAGAGATTTGGTGCATCCCTGGAATACGCGTTTTGGTGTTAAGAAAAAGACAGACCTACAGAAATCAGAAATTAGTCAAAGTGGCCTTTTCTCTCGTTGAAATATTAGAACTGGAAATTCCAGTTTTCAGGCACTGTGGGCTGTGGCACCAAAATCAGAATTAAAAAAGAAATAGGAAGAAAAGCTTAAATGTGGAAAGAAAAGAACAATTTAGGCTGCCAACCAATAATAATACGAAAGGGAGTGGAGGTGCTTCTGACATGGCAGTATGGTGTCTTCATAATTGGCTTGTTTAAAACGTTTCCTAAAGTCAAACGCGCGTTCAGCAATATTTTTTTGTAAAACGAGATAACCTCTCCTCCACAAATTTACATCAGCTTGCGTAAAAGTATTTTTCTACTGCGTTCCTAAATGTATCCAATGAATATTTGTAAATCTTTTTTTTGGTTTTGCCTACAATGTTTGTAAATCACTTCAAATATGTTTTATAATATGTGATGTGATCACTTCAAATGCCAACATCCTGTGAATCACTTCAAATATGTTTTAAGCAGTAATGTTGATAAAGGAAAATATGAAACTTCATTCATCGTCTCTTGAAATTTAACAGCTTGACAAGTTATCAGAATTTAATATTATACCTCCTGAAAATAAAGTCGACAAAATAGTAAATGAAGGGTGAAGTTGTATATTCATATGAAAAATTTAATAAAATAATTTATAAATATGACAAGAAATTTCTCATCTTTGTGTCTTATAAATAGGATAGAAGGAAAGTACATGTGTTAGGAGTAGAAATATGTCAAGCTTTCGTTAAATAGACTGATCCTTTGATGGGGGCTAAAAGCATGCGCTTGAGCATATATACATGCTTTTTTTATACTCAAGTTTGAACCTTAAGAAGATCTTGCTTAACATGAAGCTTTTTAAAAAGCATGTTTATAATGTAATCTTTTAAAAACATCTCATCAAAATTTGAAAGATGTAAATAGACGTTAAGCCTACTATACTCTACATTTTATGTAGACTTTAAAGCCTATATTTTCATAAATGGAATGCTTTAATGGACTTTGAACATATTTAAAGATTGCATGAAATTGAACAGCCTAAACTTTTATAGACCAGGTCTTTATAAACAAAAGTCTAACCTATTTAAATAAGCAAGCTTTCAAATAGATTTGAAATCTGACATTTTTGTTAAATATGCTAAGTTTCACTATGCTTTAACCAAATTAGGCAGTAGGCCCTTATTAAAGACCTTTTGTCACTTGGTGAATTTCCATTTGGATTCATAGTGATACAAGTCGCTTCATTAATAAATTGCATTTAATGAAATTTAATGAACTGACTTGTAAATATGATAAAATTTACTTGTTGAGCAAGCATGTGTAATACCTTGAAGACGAAATGTTTGAACAGGACTGGTATTAGTGAGGTGAGAAACAAACCCACATGCATCATTAATGAATGCATACACTTTTATTGGCTTAGTCCCTTTTTTAAGCAGAGCTATAATCATATAATGGACAAAGAGTGTAATTAAAGCATTAAAGATAAGACTGAGATCTAATTAAATTTTCCATGTAAATACAGAATCCACATGAAATGAAACATCTTCGAAAGAGCAGAACTCAGTGGTAGCAAAAGAAAAAGACGAAGTTCATCAAGTTAAGATGCGTTATCTTCAATTCTTTTTGCATCTCAAAGTGTATTGAATCGAACAGGTAATTCTCAAATACCGCAAGAGTACATCTATCCATTATCATCAATTGAAAGTAAATTGCTTCATGTCTTTATCACGTCGTTATCATCACTCGTTAACTTCTTCGCAGTTCACGAAGAGGATTCCCCACGGCCTTTGAAACACACTCAAGTCAAAGTATAATAATACAGGCACTGTGGGAGCAAATCGTCCTAGTTATGGTGAAGGTGTGGAGATTCCATCATTGTTTGTGATTGTATTGTGCTCCCCCACCACTCTCATGCATATATTTGGCTGAGCGGTGGTGCTGGGAGAAAACATTGCAGAGCCAGAGCAACCCCCCCCTCTCGCTTCATTGATGGGACTGTCAGTGCTGTTTTTGGCTCCCGCCATTTTCATTCTCTGGTGCATATCTCACGTCACATCCGATGAATCGGATCATCGTTACAAAGCGGGAGATTACGTTCCCTTTTACTCCAACAAGGTGGGGCCCTTCCACAATCCCAGGTAAGTCACAATCAATTTCTTCATTCCAATCCCAATTCTCCCGGGAAAAAATTACTGAAAATTTCGCGCGGAATGATTTTCTTTGGAGTCTCTATTATTTGAATTTTCAGTTTCTCGCCTGTAAATGTATAGAGATGATGCAAAATCCGCGTGATCTTATGCTGTGGATTTGTTAATACACATTCTGATTCATTATTACTCTGAATTCTGGCTCCCTCTCCATCTGCAAATGCTTGTTATTTGGTTTATGAACGGATCGGATTCCCGTTAAGCAGGAAATAAGTGTTACATGAGCAGCCTGATTTTAATTCTGGCTGCACCCATGATAACTGTAAAACCTCAAATCGCATAAATTGATCTCTAACACCAGATGGATAGGTTCGGTTTGTTTCTATTGCTAATTGCTACTGGACAAAATGAAGGGAGCGTTTACTTTGGATTTAAAAGAACTATATTGACAATTAAGTGGTCTCCAATT
Organism: Vachellia pachyceras; assembly: GCA_025593235.1. Classification (NCBI taxonomy): domain Eukaryota; kingdom Viridiplantae; phylum Streptophyta; class Magnoliopsida; order Fabales; family Fabaceae; genus Vachellia; species Vachellia pachyceras. The sequence continues at coordinate 10,769 of JANTPZ010003897.1, forward strand.
ATGCCTTCTCTATATCTTCCCTCTTTGATTAAGGGTAGGGCCTTTTGTTCCCTGCTGAGCTTTCATCAGGATTCAAAGTTAGTAGGGTGACAAACTTGTAGGGACTGGACCTCCAAGCCAACTGAAATGCTTGATGAAAACATGACATATGGGTGGCCAGTGTGTTTTATTGTTTGACTGATTAAATTTTGTTCGTAAGGAGTTATTTGTACTTTTCCATCACAGTGCACGGCTTTGCTAATTTTTTTTTTGTGCTTGTCTTCTTTTTATTCCAACAGTGAAACATACCGATATTTTGACCTTCCCTTTTGCGCACCAGGTTGGTTTACTGACACTACTCATGTACGGTGCTCTATTTTGGTCCTCCCCAATTTGTAACTGACAGTCGGTTAACGCAGCTCATGTTGAAGAAAAGAAAGAAGCCCTTGGAGAAGTTCTAAATGGGGATCGATTAGTTGTTGCTCCCTATACACTGCCCTTCCTAGTTGATAAAGAACCTGAGAGTATTTGCAGAAAGACTCTGACAAGGAAAGAAGTTGCTAAATTCAGAGCTGCTGTCTTGAAGGATTACTTTTTCCAAATGCACTATGATGACTTGCCCATCTGGGGTTTACTAGGAAAATTTGACACCAAGGAAGGCAAAGATGATGACCCCACCGAGTCCAAAGTTTATCTTTTTAAGCATCTCCATTTTGAGATCCTTTACAATAAGGATCGCATCATTGATGTTATAGTACGTAGTGATCAAAATGCGCTAGTGGACCTGACAGGGGACAGAGAGGTAGATGTGGACTTCACGTATTCTGTGAAATGGATTCAAACAGATCTTCCATTCGAGAAGAGAATGGAGAAGTACTCACAGGCTTCTATGCTGCCACATCACTTGGAAATTCATTGGTTTTCAATCATCAATTCCTGTGTGACTGTTCTCCTCTTGACTGGATTCCTGGCCACAATTCTCCTGCGTATACTTAAAAATGATTTTGTTAAGTAAGAATAACAACCACCTCAATCTGTGCCTCGCCTGCTCTCATGAATTGGCTTCTAATTTATGACTCTTACATAACCAAAATTTCAAACATGACAGGTTTACACATGATGAGGAGGAGGCTGTTGACCAAGAAGAGGGAGGATGGAAATATATTCACGGTGATGTGTTCAGGTACCCAAGATACAAGTCTTTGTTTGCAGCAGCTATTGGATCTGGAACACAGCTATTTTCACTGTGAGTACTCGTCTTGGCTCCATTTAGTATTTCTTTTTCGAGTTGTATTTTCCATCTTTTTCTTTGACATGTATCTTCTATCCTGTTTTCAGTGCAATCTTCATCTTTATGCTAGCTCTAGTTGGTGTTTTCTATCCATACAACAGGGGAGCTCTGCTTACCGCGCTAGTTATCATATATGCTCTAACCTCTGGGATTGCGGGCTACTTTGCAGCTTCCTTCTATTGCATGATCGAAGGGAAAAACTGGGTAAATTCTCACTTTTTAGATGGCAGGTATCATTTGTGACTAGTTTCATATCATAAAATAATAAAGCAATTTCATTATGATGCCGTAGTTTTCCTCCTAGTATTTACATCTCCAAACCAATTGAAACGTCTATGATGAAATTACAATTCCAAATAAAGCGTATTAACCGATAAAATTTTTCATGGCTTACTAGGTGAGGAATTTGGTGTTGACTGGAAGCCTGTTCACTGGACCTTTGTTTTTGACATTCTTCTTTCTTAATACTGTTGCTCTGGCCTACAACTCCACTGCAGCAGTCCCATTTGGAACGATTGTTGGTATTTTTCTCATATGGGCTCTTGTAACTTCACCACTACTAGTATTGGGTGGTATTGCTGGTAAGAACAGCAGACCAGAGTTTCAAGCTCCCTGTCGCACCACAAAGTATCCCAGAGAGATCCCCCGTCTCCCATGGTACAGGAGGACTATTCCTCAGATGGCTATGGCAGGGTTTTTGCCTTTTAGTGCCATTTACATTGAACTCCACGACATATTTGCTAGTGTTTGGGGTCACGGGACTTGCACCATATACAGCATTCTGTTCATTGTTTTCATCATTCTCTTTATTGTCACTGCTTTTATCACTGTGGCATTGACATACTTTCAGCTTGCTGCTGAGGACCATGAATGGTGGTGGAGGTATATATGGTTACTGCCCTTTTCTTCTCCTCGCTCCTTTTCTTCAAATTCTTTGCACACTAACTTCTGCAATTTTTGGGCTGAAACTAGGTCCTTCCTTTGTGGTGGATCAACTGGCTTGTTCATGTATGGCTACTGCTTGTACTTCTATCATGAGATATCAGATATGTATGGTTTCATGCAAACCTCATTCTTCTTCGGCTACATGGCTTGCGTTTGCTATGGCTTCTTTCTCATGCTCGGAACTACTGGATTTCGTGCTTCTTTAATCTTTGTCCGTCACATTTATCGCTCTGTCAAGTGTGAGTAGCAAGAGATTCACTTCTTCCCACCACATAAGTATTCTTTTTCGTAATTGTGAAGTTTAGATATAGGAATTTCTCATGCATCCTATTGTTGCTAGAGATTAAAACTAAAGAATATCAGGGATAGCCCCACTGCTCAATATTTCTATCCATACTTAGAAAGTTGATATTAGAAACTAGATCATGAATCGGTATAGTTGTATCACTCAAGAATTGACAATTTAAAAAAATGATTTCTTTTCAGTCTTCATCAGCATTACTTTTCTTTCATCATGATTTGTTAATTTTTTTTTTTTTTGGGGGCTAAAAATTCATATGATTGGCAATCAACTTTAAACCACCTGACTCATTATCATATTTATCTTGAAGTTCAGTTAACAGAAAGCCCTGATCACCCTAGCCATGAACATGTATCAAACTCTAAAACTTGAGGTTATAGAATCGTAGATCCTTCATATTTGATTTGTAATATAGAGAATGGATAAACAGACACACATTATGACGAAACCACTAAGGCAAGGCACAATCACTACTTGTGAAAACAGACATTTTCCATTTGAATCATGGGACATCGTGTGCGTCTTTGTTGTGCTCTTTAAAGCTGTACTCAACAAAGTCAACGAATATAGATGACTTATGAGTGGTCCTACTGCTACTACTATTAATACTAGATGGTGGCGTTCTGCTTTATTGAATTACTTTACTCGGTTTCATGACCTTTTAATGTTGTAACATGCACTTCATTGATAATTAATCCTTCAAACTCAAACAGCACCAACTTCTGCATCTATCTTGAGCCTCCCATGGCCATTGCCAAACACACGTTATCTATCCAGGTAAAAAAAATACTTCTGGCAAATCAATGAAGGCATGTTTCTTTTCTTTTTTTTTCCTTTTCCAAACACCCAAAAATAGCCTTTCCACCTACAATTTAAAACGCAAAACAACATACCAGAAAGAAAATTATGATTGAATTTTAATATTACATTCTCCCCTAGTCATACTAAATATGATGATAGATAGTGTTGGTATAAATCTCTCGTCAACACTAGAAGCAGCTACAAAGGGAAAGGTCCAACATACTTTATTGTAGAGAGAAATCCAACATTTAACACAATTCGCGTTCCAAGAAATGTTTCAGTACTTCCAGGTGGAACCACCAAGCATAATCACCTCTTCGCCTCCGTTATCCCTTCCAGGAATTCTTTCGCTGTTGACATCACGTTTATTATCACTTAAATCACCATAAATATCCTTTAGTTTAGCTAGATTACTGGAAACAGATGTCTTGTCCTTGCTTAGGTTCCTCTGTGGACTAGAATACGACTCAAATCGAGCAGAACCACCTTGCAAGCTCCGGCTCCGGCTCCTGCTCCGGCTTCTGCTCCTACTTCCATGGTGCCTGCTACCATCATCATGCCTTCTATAGTCATAATCCCTGCTACTTTCTCTCTCCCCATACTTAGACCTCCTATTATAATCATAACTTCGCTCCCTATCCCTTTCTCGCCTCCTATCCCTCTCTCGATCTCTACCCCGGTCTCGGTACCTTTCTCTGTCCCTCTCCTGGTCCCTGTCCCTATCCCTGTCTCTATCACGATCATGATCCCTGCTTCTATCCCTAGATCGAGAACGATTGCGGTCCCTTTCCCCATCCTGATCCCTTTCATAATATTCATGGCTTCCGCTACGTCGGCTGCTTGGAGATCTTCGTTCTTCACTTTCATTTCTCTCATGAGATGGACCAGATACAGTGCGGCGAATGGGGGATGAATCCCGTGTTGAAGCACGATGTGGAGCCCGCTGACCAAAAGAGACTGAGAGGGAAGCCTTAACAGAAGGAGGTCTGCGAGCAGTGTCATCAGAACCATGGCGGGTGCATTCCCCAGTTGAACCAGAATGTGTGGTAGGGAGCTTCAATTTCTCAAGATTAGACACAATCTGCCGCATTACAGGAACAGGGATGCGGGGAAAGAGTGTGTCAAAGTAGTACTGCAAAAGTATAACACACATGAATGGGGCTCAGGGCTCAGGGTCAAAGTAAAATAAAATATTACAAGCAAACCCAAGGGTTAAAATTCAATAATTGTAACATTCTAGTTAGCCAATGATGGCATGATGCTAACGCATAATGGCACCATGTGCAAAATGTTAAAATTAATTATACCTAACAAATTAGATATCAGACAAAAATTACCATAAAGGAGATGGTAGTCATTCATCCAACAAACGGTAGACTTATGGTGTATATATATCTAAGCATGCTAAACAAATGGCTGACTTAGGTACAATGGCATTAAATTCTTGAGCATATGGCACAAGGGCAGTATATTAGAATTGTAAGTATTTAATTTCTGTCCAGAATCCCATCCATGAATATGGTAACTAGATAAATGCAGTTACCATACAAAATCCTTTATTTAAACAAAATGAATCCACAAGTTTGGACCATTCAATTTCCAGTCTCCACGACACTTCTATGGAATAAACTGAAATGGCTTCCCCCTTCTGGGATTTGGGTAAATAAACTCTCCTAACAGTTAATTTAGAAAGAAAAAGTAGGTCCATGACATACTGGACAGTAGAAACACCAACAATAATTTTAAAAAAACATATAGAACATTGTCATAAAAAGGAGAACATTCTTCATTAAAAAAAAAAAAAATCATTCAATACCGTCAATCACAAGTTGGATGTCTAATTAGCCATGCGGTAATGATAGCATCTTTTATCTAAACTGGTGGCTCACATTTTCTAAGCAAGGCACAGTCAATTCAGGGCAAGAAGTTCAACCAATTCATTTCCTATTACTCGCCTCTTTCTGTATATCTAAACAATAAAAAATGGTGGCTAATTGGACCTTCAATGGACCAAAAAGCCCCAACTAACCAGATGCATGATCGGACCACAGAGCTATAGCCGGGCTAGAGCAGCTGGACTGAATATGAGGCTTGCTTAATATAACTAAGAAAAGGCTAGGTGACACCAAGATTGATGCTCAAGATAGAAAAATACAAAATAAATAATTTAATTTTTTTTATTTGCATACTTTTTTTAAGAAAATAATGAATGCAAAATACAGGATAAATATTTTCACATTTTATTTGTGGTAATTTAAAAATCATTTTTATAATATAAGGTACGTATTATTGATAATTTAGTAGTGCGAAATTTTTTATGAATGAATAAACAAATTTAGCAGGAACTCCATATAACATGCAACACATGAAAACATTGTGTGGGTGTAGGCTCGATTTCACGTATTGCAAGGAATGGATTGGCAGGGGTTTTCAAGTGATACTAAAGTATAGATTTTGATATGTAGGACATGTAAAATAGCCCCACTTCAAATAAGAGGGAGAGAGCGAGAGAGAAAGCAGAGAGCAAACGGTGAACTGGGAGAAGGAACGGATAAAAAACAAGCAAGCAACTACAAAATATTACTCAACTTCTTGACCAAATTCAAATTTTCACATGACTGTACTGGAAGACCTCAGACGTGTTTCTAAAAAACATGTAGATGACCCCGCATATTAAGTCACAAGAGTATTTAATAAACAGAGTTATAATGTACAAGAAAAAACGACAGTTCTTAGCTAATTCTAATCTCATGTCCAAAAGATACTGAAAGCACCTCACAGGACTGTTACTCCAAATTACGAGATGATGAGAAACATAGCTTCTTTTGCAATCTTGTGATGCAGCTGGATTCTGGAAGGCTGAAGACAGAAATCTCAGTTTAACCAGTCAAAAGTGAGTCAAATGATTTTTCTTTTCCTTGTCATTGTATGACATTACATTTCAAAATCTCAATATTAAGAGATCAGAGTACACTTTGCTG
>JANTPZ010003898.1:0-15518 GCA_025593235.1 Vachellia pachyceras
GCCCTGTCATTTGTTAGTGCTAGTTACTCAAAAAGTGTTTTAGTGTGAAGGCTACAGTAATTGCAATAATGCGGAATGAAAATTCCATCAAAACGAATGCTTTCCAATCCTGCACTATCACTAATAATTAAAAATCGCTTAAACTGGCTCAAAATGTAATAAATAAAGCCGCATAGCACTACCATTCTAGAATGCATTGAAGATGAAACTCATGTTTGCAACTTGTCACCTGCATGAAGAGTGAGAGCAGCTTGTTCAAAAGGTTGGAATATGCTATGGCCAATAAAACTAAAGCACAAAACTCTCGATAAGCATACTGTTGAGGGATCACTGTCATGAAATGCTTCAAGACATATACTACAAGCATCATCACAAGCATCCTGGATTCCACCCTCCACAAAGGCTGCTGCAGAAGTCAAATGCGCTTCAGACTTCTTATTCTCTTCCAACCCCGGACCCTGGAAAACATCAGCTTTGAGAGATCCATAGAAGCAAGTTGCAATAATCAAGGCATGCCGTGGAATGGATTAATTAAATAAGAGTTGTAAAAGAAGCAGCAGACTGGTCTTTACCATATACAATCCAGACCAAAACTAAATATCATAAATAAAATTATCCGTTTAACGGAGCCCAATTGATTCGGGAACGAAGCGTCAGTCCTCCGACTACTAAAAGTAACAAAATCAACCATATTCTAAAGCCTAAAACGAACAAAGTGAAGTACAAATAATTGTTTTCTCTAACATGAAGAATTATATTCCCAGATATAGAGCATCTACGATCAGTAAAATAGAAAAGGGAAAAGCACGAAAGGGATTGAAATGTTAAAAAAAATTAATCAGCGGAGCATGAATCTTCAGCGTGGTCAATTAGTAAAATAGGATGGCCAGATGACAACCAGAAACCCGACAACAAATGGCTAATGGTGGTGGCAGCCATCCCAGATTCCAGAAATTCCTTCCCTTTGCTGAAGTTCCATCCCAGCAACCAAACAGACGTAACATGGCAAAGGGATTAAAAAAAGGGGGAAACACTTGAAACTTTTACCTCCATGAAGAATTGCGCAACCTTAATCTACTCGGAGAGCAAGACGATCGGGCGTAAGCGAGGGGAGAAGGAGAATCGAGCTCAAATGAGAGAAACCCTAGAGAGTCTGAACTGATTGGAGAGAGAAGGCTACCGTTTGTCTCTGGTGTTAACCTTTTTCCCCCCATTAAAGAATGAAGACTCGGTGAGTTTTACTTTTTTGGCACTTGAACCCTCGTCCACGGAGCAACCGAACCTTAGCCGGGTCATCCACCCACTACTGTGCTGACACGTGGCATTGCCGGTGGCATGCTTTGACGAGTCATTTCCAGGAATCACATTCTGCACGATAATTCAGGATAACATCTAGATTATAAATCATGCGGGAAAAAAATAATTTTTACTAATCAAGCTGCAGAATGGACTAAAGAGAATTAGCTTGTTTGGCAAAATGTTGATGAGAGTAGAAAGCACATTCAACATGTTTTTCCGTAAAATGAAATAATCTCCTTCATATATTTACATCGGCTTGCATAAAAGTACTTCTCTGTTATATTTCCAAACGAATTCAATATTTATTGCGGGGAGTCACTTCTTAGCGAACCAAACTAGTCACAGAATTTTTTACATATTTTTTATTTTTATGTGATGATTGATGAATATTTTAGTAGGATCATTTTTGTTATATCGATAACATTTTGGTATTATTTTTTTAATGAAATCTATCAATTTAATTGTCATCTGTATTAGTGTGGAGTATGAGTTATACTATATGGTTAACTAAAAAAAATACAACAATGTCTATAATGAATCACGTTATTTATTTACAAACCATTTTCGATGTGCAAGCTGACCAAGGGGTTAACGTTGACATGGTTTGACCAAAGGTGCCAATTCGACTGCATTGGAACACATGCCAAAAGCAGTAAATAAATTGTTAGAAAATTAATGAGGAGAGGGCTAAACTGGATCAAATCAAACAGAACAATTGACTCACTCCAATGGTGTGATTACATAATAATTACGCCCTCCATTTATTTCCTCCGTCCCCAGACAGAGTCATAACATTCAGATCAGACAAATCATTTATCCCGGTAGTAATTTGATGGAGACGTATTTTTATATAAATCGAATTAAATATATAAAATAAATCTTTTAAATTTATACAAAATACTGTATATTTAAGAGTCCGTTGAAAGAAAGAGGTTTAAGATTTAAAAATAATTTACAAATTTCAAAATTTTTTACCGATTTTAATATTTTTTATCTTGTTTCATGGGTATGCATCAAAAATATTTTATGCACACTGTTGATCGAAGTTTGTAGGGAACGCAGAAGTGTATGTGTGATTTCCCAAAGCTTTGCTCTTCCGCCTTGTTTTAATTCTCTCTCTTTTTTTTTTCCAAAAGCAAAAATCAGATGAGTTAGCACTTATAGGTCCATCGCACAAAATTTCAAGTCGACGGGTTCAGGACTGAAGCTTTTGAGATTGAGCACATTTGCGCATCCATCTCTCCGACATCAGAGGAATCCTTCCTCGTCTTTTCATTCTCCGCCTCCGATGCGAGGTGGTCCTCCAGTGTCGTCCCCGCGTGGTAAATGGGCCGACACTTGGCCCCACCGTCCTCTTTCTTCTTCAGCGTCGGTGCTTGCGGTTTACCCTTGCACGTGTGGATTGCCTTCCTGCAGAGTCCCACCGGCACCTTGTACACCACCAGCACCACAATGTTCATCAACAGCAGCAAAATACCGCCGTGCACTCCGCCGCCGTACCACCTTCAACCTCGCCGGCTCCACGCTTTCCTCGTGGCTTATTGTTCAAGGTCGGTCCATTGATTTTTCCCGGCAGGGAACGCGAGTGATTCATTAAGGATCCGTTTGGTACGCTGGAACTGACGCCTGAGAACAGGAAGTGGAAACGGATTCCCTGTGTGCGCGCGTTTGATGCATTGGAACTGGTTTCCCAGTGGAACCCAGTTCCAGCAAAAAGGGTGAAACTCGGTTTCAGCCTCAACCCTATGGAACCGAGTTCCAACCCTGGTTCCCTCTTCCATTTCCCATTTTACCCTCATCTTCTTCTCCGTTGCAAGCAGTGGAGGCGATGGAGAAAGTGAGAGTGACGACCTTGTAATGGCAACGACGGCTGCACTCGACGACCTTGCTGCACTCGACGGCAACGACCTCCAATGCCTCTGTTCCTTTCCATTGCCTCAACTCTTGTGATGACAACGACCTGTCTCGTCTTCTTTGGTTTCAGCTTCCTCCGCCGCATCACAACTCCACAACGTTGCCTCACAACTCCACCACCTTCGACAACGCCTACATCGTGCACAAGCGCACACCTACCGCGATGCCTTCACAACCCACGACGCTCCTCCCTCTGCTCCTCGGTTTCGAACCTACCTTCTCCCCTCGCCGGAGTGTTGTCGGCATCCAAGGACTTTTAGATATACAGTGGAGACGATTCGAGCGATGTTTCTGACTTCATATCTGCAGCGGCGACACACATGAGTATATTAGCAGGGTGAAGATTTTTTTGGGAGGAAGACAATTTTTTTTTTGAGGTTATATTGGTCTTTTCACATTATAAATATAAATATTAAAGTAAAATAATACCCTACTACTTCCAGCATATCAAACAAACTTTTAATTTCACTTCCATTTCAAATTCTACTTTTAGTTCCACTTCCATTTCCATCAAAACCAATTCCGCATACCAAACGGATCCCCAATCCGCATGAAAGTTGACAAACCCAAAAACGAAGGACGGAAAATTAGAGAAGGGATCGGGGGAGAGGTAGTTTTTTTGTGGTGAATGGTAAGATTCGGTGATTTGGGCGATTCATTTCTCCGTAAGCTCGAAACGGAGAAGTTTCCGGAAAATACCATTAGTGAGGAAATGCGAACGAGGTAGCAATTAAAATCAAATATTCAACAGAGTATTGATTAAGATTAAGGAGGTAAGGAAGAGGTATTGACAGAGAGTTAACTGTTTTTATTATGGTAGGTGGAGGGAGCATAACACAATCCTTCTATATTCGTTCGACAAGGATTACAAAAACTCTTGGCTAGCGTCTTTTTCACTTGAATGGAAAAATAACGATGAGAATCTTGCAACGGGGCATTTCCCTTGCTTTAAAAAAAACAACCGGTACTGATTCATGGCAGCGTGTGATTTGCATATGATTGATTCAGTTAGATAGCTACACACACACACTGGAATAAAATATATTCTGGTTTTCAATTCTGTTCTCTCAAACTCAGCCTGCTGGGGCCATGAAATGAACCTCCTCGGTAGTCAGTACTCTATACGCCTCATGTTGCGCAAAACGTAAATCGGATCAATTACATTGAGCTAACCGCAGTTTGGTTAGTTTACATTAGCATAAGTTAATGAAAGGGTGAATACGACCCAGGGAGTAGATCAGAACGTGTGATGAATTAAGTGGAGGATACGGTAAGGCATGCAATTAAACGGTTCAGGCAGCATGTGAACTCCCTGCTTCCAACAATAACTTCGTCTCCAGGACAGACGCCTTTACATTTTGCATCTCCTCCTCTATCTTTTCAAACAAGCATGAATTAGATGTTGAGTCCAGCGAATTAGCAGCCATGACTCTAGCCGTCTGTAACTCTTTGATTCTTCTATACTCCACCTGCAATTCTTCCTCTAGGATCTTTATCTCAGCCTGCTTCAAATATGATACAAACACATATTCTTGTAACTCAACGATCATGGACTCTATTTCAGTAGTTCCATTCTTTCTAAATTCCAGGAGCGTCTCCTTTTCATTCATCATCCGCTGAAGTGCTAGCTCCTTTTCCTCTGCTTTCTTCGAAACTTCCTGTAATTCCAGTTGGACAACTGGTATCTGCTCCTCTAGAGTTGCATGCTTTTTATTTAGATTTCCCAGTTCCTTTCTAATGACGCCAAGTTTTTCCTGAGACAGCTTTATCGCTGCTTGTAGCTTGGTTACTTCTTCCTCTGACTTCAATAACTCGGTAGCTTTACCGCTCAGATGCCAGTTTTTCCTTGAAGAGTCTATGTTCTGGATGTTATCAATCGCAAATAGAACCTTTTCACCCTCCCGTTTGCGGTTCTCTTCCTCCAATCGGGATTTGGTGAATGCAACATTTGCCACTAGTTCAACTTCAGATTCTTGGTTCTTCTTTATGGCATTCTCTATCCCAAGCTTGCATGCTTGAAGAGAAGCCAATTCCATTCTCTTTTTGTCAAGGCATTTCGTCAATTCACATACAACGGCCCTTGCTTGGACTTCCCGTTGCTCAAAATAGGAAAACGATGAGGCAAAGTTTGATAATGAATATTTCACTGCAGAAAGCTTCTTATCAACTAGAGTTCGTCTTTCTTTTGCTTCTGATAGCAATAGTTTTAAGGATTCTATCTGCTGATGCTTAATCTGGATGTCGTTTTCCATCACTTCGATTTCTCTGAAGAGCTTATCAACCTCGACCGTTGCCTTTTCAGCACAGCCTAGCGCTGCTAGAGTTCTGACAACATCAGAAATCTGTTCTTCCGCTCTTTCAAGTTTCTTTCTAGCATAATTTAATTCATGCGGTATCTCTTTCTCAGCCAATACTTCAATATCCATGTCAGAGTAGGCAGGAACTTCAGCCTCGTGATTCACTCGAGATTCCTTGATTAAAGCACTCCCCTCCAGTAAAACTCTTTCTTTGACGTGGCCAGGAAGTTCATCTGATTCAAGATAGTTATTTTGCCGGGTGCCGGTCTGACTCTGCCCGATGTGTTCATCACACTCGATGCACAAACTAGAACCAGACAAAGTATCCAAGCCTTTACTTTCAATTCCACCCTGCATTTCCTGGAAACCATGCTCTATTTCTTTTTCCGCCTCATCAACTTCTACAAGCTTTTCTGGGCGTTCCATTTCCCTTTCGAATTCAGCTCTTTCATGCACACAAGATGAAAGGATTCGTTTAAGATCATCCCTCTCTTGCATGGATCTTTCATACAAGCTCATCAACTTCTCATTTTCTTCATTAATTTCCAATAGTTGCTGTTGGAGATTCTCAATTACTCTTTTCATCTCAGACTCAGTGTCCTCTTCTCTTGCTCCTTCAGGCGAACGGCTGCCATTAACCTGGGCAACAACTTCTTGAGCATCCTCAGCTTTATTAACAATTTCGTTATTACTTTCAGCAGCAGCCTGCTCATACAATTCAATTAGCTTGCTGTTATCCTCAATCAAAACTTTAAGCTTCACCTTGAGCTCATCATTCTCCTTTGATAAAATAATTGCTGTCTCATGAGCCTCTGCCTCTCTTTGACTTGCAGCAGCAATAGCATCTACCATTGCTTTCAATTCCAGTTGATCATTGATGCTAATGATGGGCATATTGCTTGATGATGGAAGGTCCATTTCTTGGCTTCCCTCTTTCATGGCTTGGAGCTTCTCTTGTTCAAGTTCTGTTGCCAAATCATCCACTTGCCTACAAGATAATAATTAATGGATAAATTAGAAACATCAGATGTTCAAGGCAAAAAAATAAAGAAATAGAGCGATATGAAGAAAGTATTATTTCAAGAGTCACTCAGTCAAAACCAAAGCCATTGTCGGATCACTGCACAAGGAAATGAAAAATGAGAGATAAAGGACAAGGGAAAGGGAGAATGGGAGAGAGCGTAAGCACCTTTGCAACTTGGCTTTCTCTTCAAGGCAAACTTCTAACTTTTTGCACATTGAGTCCATTTCTTCTTGCCTTTGGATAGCCTGCCATTGATAAATTGATATGACGTCAGACTTTGATTATAGTTTGACCATTAAAGAAAATGAAATTCACAGTAAAGAATGAGATTTATCCAGACCTGCATTTTGAGAAACTCATTTTCCTCAAGAATAGAAGACTGCAAAGGCGATTCTGGTCCCAACTCCTTTAGTCAAATATTAGCAAGAAATAAATTAGTCAAACATAAAAATGATTTAGATAGCAGATAAAAAAACTGAAGGATACAGGATACTGAAATCAAAAGAGCAGGTTACAGAAGACAATGTTTCAGTTAAAAAAATTGAATTTAGCCGATTCTTATTCTACCACAGATAATCTAATAAATCAATTTCAAGTGATAACCCATACATGTTGACAGCACAACTAAGGAAGACTTTGTTTTACCTCTATGGAAGTAAGATTTCCATCACCGTGTGCCTCTTCCATCGCCGGGTCAGAATTTGTTTTCTACAACGTTGGCAATATTCGAGTAGGTCAAAAAGAGAGTACCAACCACTTCTAGACATGTATATGAAATGAATTTATTCATTCCTAAAAGCACAAATAAAATATGAACCACTACCATATCAGCTTCGTGCATTAGTTTCCAATCTAGTGCTTCTAACAACTGCACATGGTGGCAAACAGAATCAACACACAGGAGAGGTTGAATGAGAACTTCAAGAGAAATTTGGGAACTTCAAGTAAATTTATCGGCACCTTGTTTTCCAGTACCAAGATCTGCTCATTCATTACTTCCCTTTCTCCCTCTTCATAAAATGACTTCAACCTTCTAATTTCTTCTTTTAGTCGCAAATTTTCCATAGCAAATCTAGTCACTTCTTGGTTTCGATCCACCTGTGCTCGCAAAACCTCAATTTCTTTCAAATGCTCCTCTTTCTCTTTCAGCAAGTGTGCCTCAGCAGAGATCTTTCCAGAAGCAATTGCTTCTAGCCTCTTTATTCCAGCTTCCCGAAAACGAAGCCTCATCTTCAGACCTTGAATCTCATCTTCCCTTTGTTTGGCCTGATTCATTCAAGTCACAAACCATTTAATTTCCATAGAATTACAACATTAATGAACAAGAACCATGGGTATTGCAACCGAACATGTTGTTTACCCAAAAATCATAAAAAAAGCATGACCATAGAGCAACATAACAACTGATAAAAAATATAAAAAATTTCCCATGATCATTGCTTCGGGCAGTACAGAAGCTGATCTATTTGTTTTTCCACTCCCTTCCTAATCTGACAGTGAACTGATACAGCAAACCCTTAATATACTGCATTTGCACATACAAGTTGCGTGGCTGCTAGATTTTCAGCCCTTAATGCCTGCAATGCCGTTTCTTTGTCCTTCTCCCTCCTAAAGGCCCCAGCGAGTGCAACTTCATAGTCTTTTTTCTAAAATAGAGACAAAAAAAATCTCGTCAGAGTAAACACAACAATGATAAACTGGATTATTTCATAGATAGCAGAGAAATAAGAATCTACCTGAGATATCTTTTTACAGGAGGTTAATGGGCTAAATAATCCATGATTTCCCTCCCATTTGAAGGATCCTGGAGATCCTGGAAAGTTAATGACCGAAATGTCATTATCCTGAGCTTCTCCTCCACCAACTAGACCTCGCAAACGGGATACTTCTCTCTGAAACCCATTAAATAAGTGTATAGTAATTAATTTGATAGATTATATATTCAGTAGCACATATTTCATCAAATCAATCAACATTGCTCTGTATTGGTGGTGAGAATGTTTTTGGAAGTTCACCTACTACAGTTCTATAACACAGTCCCTCTTATGAGAAATAAATGAAATTAGTTCTTACAAAGAAATTGAAAGTCAATTATTAAGTTAAATGTTTTTATAATTAGCAAAAAAAATCATATAATCAATTTAGTACAAAAATGCATTAACATAAGTTTAGTAAGCTCTTCTTTGAACCAAATTACTTACACATACCGACCTTTACACAACCGATAACTCAAAAGCAGAAGGGTCAAAACTCATTACGTATGCAGCAAAATAATTTAGAATATATCTAAAAATGAAAATTTGTCCAAGTACCTTTAGTTGTTGAATTTGCATTCTCATGGCAATGACATCTCCAGATGCATCCTCATTTACAATGGCCTGAAGGAAAAGTAAAAAATAGTTAGGCAGACACTATCGCTATGGCATGAGAATCTTAGTGTCGTCAAAAGGACCCAGATGTCAGAATTACTCTACCATAGCCAGTAACCACTTAGCATCTCATCAGCTTTTCCCACAATAGCATATAATTTAAACAATCAAAACAGTTTCTAGTTCTTAGTATTAGTGTATTGTAATCAGCTAATAACCGACCGTTAATTATGGCTGCCATAAATGAAGAAGTACCAAGATGGTTTTAAGACATACATTATTCTTAATAAATTTAGCGCGCTGAGCGAACTTTAATGTGCTTAATGTTTCCAACGAACAACTGCAAGAAAAACCATATATGTCAAACGAATTTGTAAAATTGAATGACAAAGAAAAGGATATAAATCAAGGTTGACATTCACTCGTATTTTACGACTGGAAGCTACTTAACTGAAGAAAAAATTGAAATTTTAATGTAAAGATGTTTTGAACAGGAATAGACGTTCACTAACCAACTGGAGGGGCTAATATTTGCTATTATCATAGTTTTGGAATTCCCTCCGAGAGAATCCTGAAAGGAAGAGACATAAAACTGATTAAGCAACCTGATAATTTGCTTCGCCTTATTTATCTATATAATTAGGGTGAAGTAACTCAAATTGTGTTAAAAAATTCAGCATAAGAAAATCATTTTTCTAATGTTAAACCTTATCAAAAAGTTTCAGAATATTATTAGGGCTCGAACCATGTATGTCTCTCTTATGCTGCCTCGGTTATGTCGTCCAAGTTTCCAAGAAAAAACGACTTAGAAACTTGAGCTCATAAAAAATTAGATGCTGGAAATGTGCCAAAAATTACAAGTAAACTTCGACCTCTTGGTGTTTCAAGCAACCAACCAAAGAAACCCTCGTTGGTGTCATGTGTGCTTGTTAGTTAGCATGCATTATAATGTCTTTTGCTTCATATAGTCCAAATAAGAGTTCCTTTACTGATAATAAAAGGATTGTTTCTTATTTCCAGTGCAACGTCATTCCAAAACAAACTTCCAATTTCAAAGCCTTCCAAAGAACCGGTAATTACAGGTGTGATGATTATTTAATTACTGAATTCTTTCTATAATTACAAAAAAGAATTAATAAGTGCACTTGATAAGGCTTTGGCTGAAAATCCATTTCAAACCAAATATTGCGCTTTTGAACCTTATAATTCTACAGACCACCAACTTCAGTCAAAGCCTTATCAAGTGCACTTATTAATTCTTTTTTGTAATTATAGAAAGAATACAACTTCAATTTGGCGACCTAAGTAACTCAGTACTAAATCACAAACATACCTGAAGCAGAAACGTGAGCTTTGAATCACGGTAAGGGACATGGAGTGACTTCCCATTGGATATACTTACTAGGTTCATAATTACAAGGCTGCAAAAACATAACATCATCAGGTTAATTTTATTGGGAGGTAACACCACAACTGAAATGCCTAGTAAATACTCCAATATTAATAAACAACAATCCAAGCTCCTTCGAACGGTAACCAACCCCAATGTTGAAAGAGACTTGTTGATATTAGTAGCTTCCTTGAGACGTTCACCTTCTGCACCAGAGCTCTTTTGCCTATTATTAAATTATAAAATGGGTACAACATATTAGTCGTATGACATATTCTAAATTTTGAGTAAAGATGCTTCTAAATTGTTTGCCCACCTAACACACACACACACACACAAACAATACACACTACTGAAATCCATTTACCTCTCTGATCCAGCCAAATCTACAAGATTGAGTCGAGCAAACCGGTGGTGAGTTACACCTTGAGATTCCCACTAATATCAAGTAGTTAAATTAATTTCTTGTCAAAAATAGAACTTGGAAAGCAGAAGAAAACGTTATAATTACACAAAATAACTAAAAATGCATTAATATTTCTCACCTTACTTTCAATGATGCAAGTAAACACACTATGAGAACGGCTGCTAGCACGATTCATATTAGTGGCAGCAACCTTTCTGTTTGCAGAACCCTATAAGGATAATTAAAACAACAACAATGCTGTTGAAGTAAAAGCCATCTAGCAACAACAAGAAAAATCTCGAAAACCAAGATGAAGATGAAGGCATTACATACTTGAATAAGTTGTTGAATAACATCTCGAGCACTTGTAACCTCCACTTCCTTGAGATTTTCTACATACACTCCTTTCTTACTGTCTTCTCTTATCTGCCATATGATCAACCAAAATAAAATAGAAAGTTATTTACAAACAAACTCAAGAGATGCGATGCGGATGCCTCCTCCTTTGAAACACTAAGTAATTTATACATATTATTCTCATATTAGAAAGATAAAATAGCTTCCCATACCTGCAAATTGTTGGATGATGGTTCCAGAAGATCAAGGATCTGTTCATTGTATATCTCCAAGAAAGAGCATTTGCATGTAAATTTTAACTTCTCATCTCTCCTAACCTCTTTCTCCTATTGTATCATTGTGATTAAAAAAAGAAATTAGATTCTTCTATACAAGAGCAGTGGATAGTTATTTCTAGTCCTAAATCGTGGGTTTGCAAAATTAGTCCCATTTCAGAATGAAATGTCAAAACGTCAAGTTTCATACATGGCAGGCCGGAAAGCTAAGTAAAATAGGAAGTGTTCACACAAAAACAGAAGCAGAAAAATATTGGTGACATTAACTAACAATCTCTACCAATATTGTTCATCACCCAAAAGAACTCATATGAGCAACATCGTATGCTATTCAATTATGATGTGGGCTGTGTTTGAAAGTTAGATCAAAACATTTCCCAAATGCCTGAGGTATCCGCATCTTAAAAGAATACCTTCTGGATTCTTGAAAATAAATGCTCAAAAACTCGTGGTGTCATCCCACAGTTCACACTGTGTCTTCGAGTCCCACCCTCAATGTCTCCAAGCATGGTGTGAGTCTTCCCACTTCCAGTCTAGGAAAAGAAAAGGTAATTATCTATCTAAATGAGAATAATATAACCAAAATCAAGTCGAATGATCAACACATCAAATCACAGAAGTCTTAGTCCCTTGAACGATTGTGGATTATAAACAGTAAACTCTAGAATTTCAGGATATAAGACATAGTACAGAAAGTTCCCTATCATTTTCTGTGCAGACTTGTACTTGATTAAACAAGAAAGCATTACCGGAAAAAGAATATGTTAATTTGATCAATCTAACAGGGATAACAAATAGAATAGCTAACCAAAGACTCACTTGGCCATAAGCAAACATGCAGCTGTTGTAGCCTCCCACACAATTTTCTACCATTGGCAAACCAGCTACTTTAAAAAGCTTCTCCTGTTACAATAATGGTGTAGGATAACAATTTTAAAATTAAAGAAAGAGAGAAAGACTGAACTGTGATAAAAGAATCAGTCAACAGCGTACCTGGCTAACGTGCTCATCTGCAACAAGATCAAAGGTGAAACGAGCTTCAGGATGCCCTGTCCAAGTAATTGCCTGCGAAGTCTCTTGCCTAATGCATTTGTTGTACCCTTGCAATGAGATTTCAGGATCGCTAAGAGGGCGGATCCTAATAATAACCTGAGCTCACAGAAGAGAACCAATGTGAACTTGATTAGCTTACATCAAGTTACAGATAAACACCGAACTCAAAATACAACACTATCGCTAGTTCATATTTAAATACGCACACACACACGTAAAAGACATGATGAAGTCCATCGACTTCTATAGATTTTAATAATGCTGCCAACAAATGTCCTGCATAGTTCAAGGGTTTCTATTATGAAAAAATTCATGTTGGCAATCACTTATGTGCAGGTATAATGATTTATTCAATGAACAGATTTTACCCCTAGGCGTTATAAAACTTCGTATTAACTATTTATACGCCACCAAATAAAAAGAACCCGGAAGCAGAACTCTACATAAATAAACACTAAACAGTTCAAAAGGGACGTAATTACTTTATATGAGTAATTCCAAATTACTTTAATTCTATAATCGTAAATGGAGAAGGGATTCAAAATGCAAACAACAAAGCCTCTCTACACCTGCACGTTGTGATCCTTCCAGAAAGAAGGATCCTCGCTGAATTCGAAGCTCTGACTTGACGATACGGCGCTACAGGCCCCAACTCCATCTTCATCCATATTGTTAATACTTTGAACTGCAGAGCTGTGCACACTATTCTCTCTTGCAGAAGATTTCAGAAGATCTGGAGTTCTCTGAACAAGCGAAAAGGAGTCCGAGGAATTATCCTGGAACCCAAACCTGCTCTTAATGGCACTAGCAGCCTCCGATATGAATGGCATAGTGAAATACTCCGATTAGTTCAGAGACAACCTACCAAACCAAACGGAAAATCTATCGAAGCAACGCGAAATTAGGGCTTGGAGATGAGGAAATAGGGGGAGCAAGACAAAATTCGGAGTGAACGCCAAAATTTATCAAAAAGTACAGATGCACTGAGAAATTGATAAAGGAAACATGAACGGGAAAGAAAATCGGGGTGAAGTAGAGTGGGAGTCAGCAGAGGGCAAGATCCACGGTGGAGAGTTGTTGAGATAAACGGTCTATATACCTTTTAGTTCAAAGTTTCGGACCGTTTGGGTCAGAATTTCAAATTTTCGATGGGTGGAGCCAAAATTTCTTTCCGGAAAAATGGGATAATTGAACGTTTGGTCATCTAAGTTCGTCTTAATTATTGATTTGGTCCATAATATTTAACCTTTATCAATCAGGTCCTTGTAGTATAATACACCATTACAAATGCTATTTAATCCTATCATCCTCCTATACTAACAATTGTTCAAAAAACCCATAAAAGGTTGACAATTAACAAAACTATAGGTATATTTTGGAATTATACATCATTAAGTTGTAAGAGTTATATGGATTAAATATGTATAATTATAAAACTTTTAGGGTTTGATTAATAAAACTTAACTTTAAGATATCAAATTTATAGGTTGAAATAAAGTTAGGGGAGTAAAATTTTTGGGCCAAAACTTACTTTTGGTTTATATACTTTTAGTGAATTAGGTTATTTATTTATATACTTTATTTTTGTTATTTTTCACTATATTTTATTTTGCCCAAAACATTAAACATAATTTCTACATATTTATAATATTTTATATCTAAGCTTAACAATGTTAACAATTGTGTTAACGCGGTTGAGAAATATATGTGTACTCTCGTAGTATCATATTATTTATATTTTTTCAATGAAAATGTTTCAATTATCTTTTTATTAGTCACACAAATATATTATAATGTGTCACAGGGAAAGAGAACTAGTGATAAAAAACTTATGACATGAGGTTTACAAAAAGCGATAATTAAAATATTTTTATTTGAGAGGGTATGATTGACATGATACTCCGTAAGTATATAAATATTTCTCCACCATCATTGAGCATATTGACCAAAATTAAAACAATAAAAAAATAAAAAAAAACCTCATTGAACAAGACCAAACAATCACGGGACCACATTTTTAATGTGAAATCATACAGGCAACAAGGAAAACCTTGTAAAAAACAAAAAGAGGAATAAAAAAACCCATGTGATAACGCTATAAAAAAATGTGTATTCGTTAATTCACGGTAAAGTGAAATTAAAGCTGTAAAAAAATGATATGGGATCGAGGGACATGGACTACCATCCAACTGACAGATGACTTCTCTTCATTCAGTGGATGGTCGACAATGGGTCTATTTGGCGAAACTTACAAGAAGTTTAAGTGCATATTTAACAGTGTTTTTATGCAAAACGAAATAATATCATTTATATATTTATCTCAACTTGTGTAAAAACGCTTCTCTATCGCATTCCCAAACGGGCTCAATGGTTGATTCCTTTGACTGTTCAATCTCAATAAATTTTAAAAAATACAAATTAAGACATACCTTTTGTGTGTTTGGGAATCCGTTTGAAGAATAATTTTACATAAATCGAGACAAATATGTGAGATAAGTTTTGTCTCAAGTTGCACAAATGTGATTCTAAACGGAGAAGCAAACATGCACTTAACATTTGATCTAACCGAATACCTCATAACTTATACTAAGGGAGGAACTAGCATGGGTTGCACGGGTGCATTACCTTCAATTATATTACACACTCCTTTCATACATAGCATACGTTATCACATGTAATGTTCTTTTAAGCAAATCTTACTTCCTATACTGTTAAAGGGTTGTGACATGGACATCATGAAACCTTACATGGTGTGATAAAAAAATATTTTAGATTCCTATTAGTGCATGCTGCTTTCTAAACAAGAACAAATAAAAAAGGGCTGACCTTTGTGAGACTAGGAATACAGTATGAACTCAACCCATTGAAATCTTTCTCTTAGGTACTCAGGTACAAGGAAAGGAAATGAGATTCTAAAAGGATGCTTGATTATGGTGGGAGCCTTCATCACATTCTGCTACTGTGTCAGCTTTAGCATTGGCTATATGTCACGGGGCTAGTCTTTCGACCCGTGCAGCGCTTAGACAATCTTCACTAGAAGTTGCTAAGTAAGCCTATTTTCTATGAAAGAGGATGCTTGGCAAAGTTGAGGAAAAGGGAAAGCTTGAGGGCAAGAGAAAGAGCTTGGAGAATGT
>JANTPZ010003899.1:0-15009 GCA_025593235.1 Vachellia pachyceras
GTTTGCTTCCGCTCAGTCCTCTTTCATCGGAACAATGCCAATGTTCGTCGCGACGCTCGGTTCCTTCCCGTCGATCTCCTCCTTCTCACAACTTTCCGCTTCTTCCTCCGATATCTCCGTTTCTCCTTCAATCTCCTTCCCGTTCTCGAATCAATTCAATTGCTCAAAGTATGCCCACGAATTATCCGTCGTGAGAAAGCGCTGGTGTTATACTGCTAAAGTCTCTGTCTCTGGTAATACTCAGGTTGATGAAAATCCTGAGAGTCAACTCCATGATGACCAGTCTTCCTCATCGGTGGCTCGGGTGTGTTATCTGTTATTCTTTAATTTTGATATCGTTTTAATTGTAGAATGTTATTGTGACTTGTGAGAGTGGCTACGTTGAGTTGCTAGAGCTATGGGGTAAAAGTAGGTCGCAATGCTTATGGACTACCTTCATTGGTGCTACAAGGTTTTGCAGTTTCTATAATTGAGGAATTGAAAGCGAATCGGTTGTTCTGTGTTTTTTTCAATTGATGAAGGAAATATAAATAATCGAGACAAAGGAGGCAGAATTTGACATGCATGAGATTAAAGTATCTATGGATTTTGAACAGAAAGACCGGGACTTATTGGGTTCCGGGACTTTTTGGGTTTGCGTTGTATTCGCATATGAGCGAAAAACTATTAAATGGAGAAAAAATTTAGCGTACTATTTTGAGCGCTTGCTCCTTATTTACTTAAGGAGGGTTACTTTAGCTGTAGTCATATGCAATATGCATAGGATTCAGTGATATTATTGTTTTCTACTTTTTAAGTTGAGCAACTTTGCAACTGCAGCTACTATAATACGAAGCTTCATATATCACGAGATTTAAGTAAGATATGGATTGATTATTTAGCACAACTAGCTGGTCATTTGGATGGATTGCAATTTAAGAAGAATTGATTTTACATCGTGCAGTACTGCACGGGGATGCCAATGTTCTGGAAAAATGCCAGCATTGTAAGATAGTGTAAAGTTACTGTTTCCCTATTCAAAATTTATATAAATGAACACATGAATGTTTTCTCGTTAAATACTTAAGTTGTGACTCACGAATTGTCAGGTCAAACCACTGCCTTAATTTTGCATTAATGTCAGTTTTGATCACCATATGTTCTAATACTTAATTTCTGCAAAGAATTAGAGATCTGCTGATTGGAAGACTGCAAAGACATATAAAGGTAGTGGGTTCATCTATGATGGTAGAATTGAAGATTTTAATGGTGGAGGACTGCTGGTTCGATTTTATTCTCTTGTGGGGTTTCTCCCATACCCACAGTTAAGCCCGTTGCATTCGTGTAAAGGTACCCATATCTTCTTCCTGAATATGTGTAATGTAACATCATTCCTACTGTTAACATTTTCATAACAAAAGATGGGTTGAAGTGTAAAGAATGCCCCCCCCCCAAAAAAAAACCTGCCCCAGAAATTCCATGCTCCTTTATGTGACTTAATACAGTGACTCAATTTATACCATACTCTTTGATTTTCTTATCATAGGTACCAATCCACATCTTATTTCAAAGTAGCATGGAAGTAAATAGTTCAGATATTATCAATGAAAGTGAGATCCTCTAGTATCACTAATAATTATAACAGTTTTAAAGTACAATAGCTACAGTATCTAAACTTAAAAATCAAAATCAAAATCATTATCTTATGTCACTACCTATTTGATTTATCATGCTACTGATAGTCGTACTCAATTAGCAGGATAACCGACTAGAAGTGCCTTGACCCCCATCTTAATGGTAGTTTTACTTTGGACCATGTAACAGTCACTTCTATGTGCTTGTTATTGATATTTGTGAAGTGATGGTAGTATCTGAAGATTTTGGAAGTTAAAATTCAAACTACATTGGTCATTTGAATTCAGGAAAGGATAATTTCATTAAGTATTAATTTGATACTAGCGATTTTTTCCTGTGAAATATCATTACATCTGTATACTATTATTCTGCAATAATTGATAGGTCTTCAACACTAATCCTCAAGTTGAAAGTTTATAATAGCAGGTGGAGTATATATTGCTGACTTCTTGTTACCGATGCTTTGTTGTAGAGCCACAGAAATCTATTCAGGACATTGCAAAAGGTTTAGTTGGTTCCCTTATATCTGTGAAGGTAATTTATTAATCACTTCACCTCTATCCTTGTGGTCTATGTTGTGTGATTCAGTGATTGTATTCTATTTACTAATTAAACATTATTGGCACCTGATTCGGCATCCCTGCTAAATTCTGATGATCGGTGTGACATTAGAGACCTTAAGGCCTTCTTTTTATCAATCCCCTTCTGTTACTGCAAATAAGGTGCTACATTTTTCGCTTTTTGAATTGTACGTAACATATATTGTTGACGTTTCTTTCCCTCCATCCCATCTTTTGCTATCCTGGTCAGCTGGCAACTGTGTTCTTTGGTGATCTGAAATCCTTGTCTTACCATAGAAGCAAGTACTACCATTTTTTACTGTATGAGACTATGCAATTATGACTGAGCTAGAATTTCTGACTCCTAGATATGAATTCTTGACACAATCTTTTTGCTGCTTCCCTTAGTTACTGCATCAGTTTGGTGTCACCATATGTTATTTCATGTTGTATTATGGATTTTTGACTCTTTTATGAGATATAAATCAAGGATTGTTTTTAACATATAAATGATTGCCGTTCCTTGTAATTATAGGTAATTCAAGCAGATGAGGATAAAAGGAAATTGATCTTATCTGAAAAGGAAGCTGCCTGGTCTAGATATTCTGAACGGGTCAAGGTTGGGGATATCTTGGAAGCAATGGTTGGTTCTGTTGAGGATTATGGTGCTTTTGTTCATTTGCGCTTCCCTGACGGTAAGCATTATGTATAATTCTGAAGTTTCTAGTTTCCTTTTTCATTGTATAATGGAAAAGTTGCAAGTGACATCACAGGATGATGCAGGCCTTTATCGCCTCACCGGTCTAGTTCACATCTCAGAAGTGTCGTGGGATCTAGTTCATGATGTTAGAGATATCTTAACAGAAGGTGATAAAGTGAGGGTCAAAGTTATCAGTGTTGATCGGTAAGTTTCTCACAACTTTTTAAAAGAATTTTGGGTTCCTATGGATTTAGTTTCTTTTCTTTTTTGCTATTATTTTTTGGTGAAAATGCTGATTTCATTCTAGTAGACTGAATTAATTCATTCTTTGAATCATTGAGTAACAAAGGATTCTTCCCTCCCCATTCTTAAATTTTGTAGTTAACTACATTGGTGTTGCATCCCTAGAGTCTGAAACAATCTTATGTCTTTAATTTAGTGAATCACAATGGTTGATTTTCATACTAGATTCTAAAGAAAAGGAGAAAATTTCTGTTTGATAGCCTTTTCATTTAGATTTTTTGTTTAACAAGTGTCTTTAAGAAGATTACCATTTAGCATGAAGTTTTTCATTTAAATTGTTGCAGAGAAAAATCAAGGATTAGGCTATCAATAAAACAGCTAGAAGAAGATCCACTTCTGGAAACTCTTGATAAAGTGATACCTCAGGTTTGTATTTTTTTTTTTGGTTGGCATTAAAGCACTAATTTCTAGCGAGAGTGAGAGAAGTCAGTCTTAACCTATGAATCTTGCATGAATGATTGGGATTTGAAACACCTGGTCCAGTGACATTTTCATGTGATTTTGTGAGCTGGTTTTAGCCATTTATGCAGGACTTGATGCTCCTAATTTATCTCATATCTTGTAAAAGTAGTTTATCATTGAAATGAGTGGAGGAAATCCGGACTACTGGATTTTGCATAATTGGCCAAGTTTATTAGATCATAACTCCTGGCTTGGTCTTCTAATCCTGACTGGTTGCAAGATCTGATGGTCAAGATTTGATTCTCTCATTAGTGCTTAAAAGATACTCATTGGAACGGAAAAAAAGTTTGCAGGAAGTTTCCCCCCTAAATAAATTCTATATTGCAGGATGGCTCAGATGATCTTGACTCTTCAAGTGATGACACTGGCAATGCTATTGTGCCTCTTCCTGGCCTTGAAACAATACTTGAAGAGCTACTCCAGGAGGCTGGGTTAGTTTCCTTCATTTTTCAATTGTCCTTTACATGCACGAATCACCTTTGACTAATATATTGATTCTGAAACTGGTTGTGATGCTATGCTGTTGCAGGATAGATGATGCCAGAATCAGCCGACAAGGTTTCGAAAGGCGGGTGGTTTCACAAGACTTGCAACTTTGGCTCTCTAATGTGAGTTTATTAGTCCTTGTAGGAGATAGTAGAAGATGTTTATGTCAATGCCTGTCTTCTGTTAAGATCCACTTCTATCATTGTCTCAGGCACCTCCCACCGATCAAAGGTTTACTCTCCTTGCTCGGGCTGGAAGGCAGGTAATTTTCTTGAGGCCCTATTCCGGTACTCCCGTGCTCCCAGATGAAAATGACCAATTTTTTTTTTTTTTCTTTTTCATTTTGAATTCCTTGGCATTTTAAATACACAATAAGCCTTATCCCATTAAGTGGGGTCACCTACATGGGTTCGATTCCATTATACTTTATTAATCACCAAATCTTTAAATTGCTAACTATAAAGTCACGTTCAATAATGATCATTAGTGTTCTCAAATGAACATAAATAGTTTTGAATTCCAGTTTATTGCATTGATAGTTCTTTGTTTTAACTTTTAATAATCCAGATCGACGGTTGTAGGATGATCCTTTGACTCAGTAACTAATTGAGCAACTTCAAATTGTTAGCAATTCAGGCCTATATAGTGATAAATTAAATATTTGCAATAATCACATTGACCGCTAAATGACCCATCCAAATAGACTTGTACCAGTTCGTCATGGATAATTGTGTGCTGGGATGATGCAGGTGCAGGAAATACATCTGACTACATCACTTGATCAGGAAGGAATTAAAAGGGCCCTACAAAGAGTATTGGAACGTGTTCCTTGATCCTGATGATGATGATGGTATTTGCACAGTTGACCACACTTTTTGAGAGTTATAAATATCACACACTCTTAAGGGTTCAAATATTGACCAAGATAATTCAAATGGGGTCCTCTGTATATGATATCCATGTCCATGTTATATGTGGGTGTGTTCTCCTTTATAGGAATTTTTAAGGATGGAAATCTTCACTATTCTTTGTCCTGAGTTCTGAACTTGTGATGGTAAATATGTTGTCATGACTCATGAGAACTCAAAATTCACATGTAAATTGGTAATTTTCTTTTTCCTTTTTTTTTAAAAAAAATCAAAATTCCGATAATTTAGTGTATGTATTCCATGTTATTAGAAAATCCTATGTATCTCTAAAGTTTCAGAGAGTAGGATTGGCTTGTGGAGAGATTTTGCGGGGGAAAATTGGAATGGGAATGGACCGGAGGGAATAGAATCTTTTAATCCATAATAATTTTTTTCAAGTGAGACCGTTAAATGTTGCAAGTAACGATCCAAGCCTGGGAGCTGTGGAAGTGTGTCACATCGAATTAAGGTTTAAATATTTGTTAAAAGAGATATTCATATCTAGTATTTCACTATGCTTTGAACGGGATTATCTCCAAAAAAAAGGAGTGTAATGATCTCAGAAAAAAAAATTAATGCTAAAAACCTTGAATCACTTAACAATGTAATTTTTTCTGTCAATCCAGAACAGAAAAGCAGCAAGTAATGAATTGAATTATTTTTATTTTTTTGTTAATTTAGTTAATAGGATTTTTTTGGGCTTTTTCTGTAGTAAGCTATATGTTAATGTATAATCCAAAATAGAAAAAAATCATTCAGAATATGAAGAATCTAAATGAGCAAAATCAATTAGAATAATGTAGAATCTAGACAAGAAAAAACCTTGATCTCATGGCAGAGAATTGAAAGTACAAACTAATAAACATTACATGATCCAAAGAAGCATAATGAAAATTCAAACAACTTAATGCAATGATACTGGAGTCCAAACATTTAATTTCCTTCCCGTCCCCTTGCAACCTACAATTGCAACAACAAAAAATATCAAACGAAGACAGAAATAAAATACTTCAATGATACGAAGAAGCTGAAAATTTACTTACCATTCTAGCAATTTGTTCCATACAACATCTACAATTATATCAACTGCCTACATTGCAATTTCTTGCAGCTCTGCAATAAAAAAATTTAGACTTAATTAGATATCACAATAAATTTAGTATTATTCTTTCAAAGTTAAGAAATATAAGTAAAAATATTACTGAGCTCTATTTTCTGAATATTATCATCCTCTTCTTCTACAAGATATTGAAGTGAGTGCTTAAGCCAATCTTGAGCACAAATTAGAAATTGTACAACTTTAGGAGTTAAAGAGCTCGTCCTCTAGTAGAAATTGGGATATCCAAAACATCTCTTACTAGTAGAGAAAGAATAGGGAATGTAGCACTGTTTAGCTTCCACCAATCTAAAATAACAAAATCTTCTTTTCCAACATCAATTTTTTCACTCAGGTATCTCCCAACCTCTGTTCTGCAAGGTTTTTCACTTAGAAGCTCATCCATGAATATCCGTTCCTCAATATCAAGTAATGTTCGTACTTTCACAATAGGGTCATCCTCTTCATGAAAATCTTTTTGCATGTCATACAATGGTTTTCTTTCATGTTGTGTTGAGGGATAAACTACTTGTTTGTTGTAAAGATATTGTAAATATATATTGTAATTAATATATAATCAGGCAGCCCCCTCTCCATCTTGTAATTAATATACTGTCATACAATGATTAATATATTGTAAATACATCATGACCATCCTTCTAACATTATTCCAATCTTCAATTTCAGGCAGCCCCCTCTCCATCTTCAAGATCAAATCGAAAGTAAGGATCTTTATGCTCAAACCTTTTAAAAGCAGTCTCAAACACAACCTTGTTCACCGAACTTCCTATTTTTCTTAACCCATCACTTGCAACTATATTGATTATGTGCCCAACACATCTCATATGCAAGAGCTGACATTATATTTCATAATTGAATGACCCCAATTCATAATTTTTTTTTCTTGCAAATATTGAACTGTGACATCGTTAGAACCAGCATCATCCATTGTAATTGTAAACACCCTACCCTTATGACTAGAAATTGGAATGAAATTCAAAACCCACTTTTTCAATGTCCATGTATCATATATGAAGTAAGCAATAATAGGCATGTAATTGATTCCTTGAATGGAAGTCCAAGTGTCTGCTGTGAGGGAAACCCTTTGTTTTTTATGCAACAAATAATCTTTTAATTTAATCTTTTCATCAATATAAATCCGAAAACAGTCACAAGCTACAGTCCATCTTGATGGACTTCGGGTTGAGCAGATAACATAAATTGCCTAAAACCAATCCCCTCGGCAAACTTGAAAGGTAATTGATCAGTAATTCTCATGCATGCCAAAGCCTTCTTAACAGCATCCTGATCAAGTTTCCAACTAACAAGATCCATTTCGTTATCTTGAAAATTAAGATTCAAATGAGATTGTGCAAGAGGGGGCCTTAGTTTATAAGTACTGATGGTTTTTAAGTGCAGTGGTTCCATCCATTTCTGGATCACACTCACGATCTTTTCCACAGTAATTGCACTCACCTCTAACTTCGCCATCATCATTGAAAAATTTGGTGAAATGTTCCCAAACACTTGATATTGGTGATGAAGGTTGATAGGTCTGAGAAGAACTACCCCCAGCTGTTGGTTGAGTAGTGACACCTCCGGTTGTTTGGTTTTCACCTTGAGAAGACATCTGATTGATTCATAATACAAGTTACAACATATCACATATATATGCACATGAAGAACAAACATAAAAATTACTCAAAAATAATGATAATCTATGTGAATGGGTGCTAACTAATTAAAGATCACTTTCACCATTAGTTGAAAACCTCTTACAAGTTGTTTGGTTAAAATGAACACTTGTTCTCCATTTTTCGTAAGTATATTTTTGTAGTCTATAATTTAAACTACCAATCATTATTACACACCATCTCTGAATTAAATAATAGAACCAAGCATAAGAAAATCTTGCTGATAGTTTAATTTCCATTATCAAGAATCCAAGATACAACCAATGATGCATAACAACTCTCATTCTCCACAAAAAACAACTAAAATACTACTATCTCATGTGAGTAATATATGACTCAATTGACTAATTTGAGGAGATTAAATAAGTTAAATAAATTACTTTAAAGTATTTATATTTATCATCTTTCTTTTAACTCATTTACCTTATAAACTAATACACAATATAATGATATACAAAAGTATTTCTGAGAGATAATGTGACATATGTTATAATTGAATAATTTATTTAACTTCTTTAATCTATCCAAATTAATCAATTAACTCATTTTTATGTTAATTAAAGAACGGAGGTGGTATAATATATAATCTCTCCTCAAAAACAACAAAATTGATGAAACAAGCGTGCTTACAAGTAGAATCTAATAAAGATATTTGCCACGTAGTTTCAGAGATCCACTTGGTCCAAATTAAAACCTATCAGTTGTGAGATTAATTACGAATGGATCCTCATCCAAGCACAAGCGCATTCATCGATGAGAGAGGAACTCTCAATTAGCATTGTGATTAGATAATTATATATACATATATTGCCACATCTTTTTAGAAAGACCAGTCCCTAAACGTGAACAAGCAACATCATTACCCATGAGCACTAAGAGCAAAATGGACAAACCAGAAAACAGAGAGAGAGAGAGAGAGAGAGAGGCTGAGAGCAATCAAAATACAAGTCATATATAAGAAAGACTAGGAAAGACATGGATGCATGATTAAGAAGACCTGAGAAGTGAGAGCAGAAGCCTGTGCGCAGAGCGATGAGGGAGAGGAGAGTACACTGAGTCGACCAGCCGAGCAGGTGAGCACAGAGAGAAGAGGCAACGGCAGCGTCGGCGAGAGCTATCGAGTGAGGACTGGCGAGGGAGAAAGAGTAGAGACTGAGCCACCTTGTTGATGCCGGAGTGTAGACGGCGGCGGCGACGTCGAGTGCGAAGCAAGAGACTGAAGGCTTGAAGCTGAAGTTGGAGAGCCACTGAGAGATGCCGAGCTCGGATGGATTTTAGAGTTAAGG
This sequence comes from Vachellia pachyceras, assembly GCA_025593235.1. NCBI lineage: Eukaryota > Viridiplantae > Streptophyta > Magnoliopsida > Fabales > Fabaceae > Vachellia > Vachellia pachyceras. Next base: position 9,110 of record JANTPZ010003899.1, read on the forward strand.
CAGAGAATGAGACATGAACCCACATGCACCATCAGTTGCCCTACAACGTTTCCGTTTTTCGGTTTATAACCGAAATTACCGAACAATGAAAATTAAAGAAACTTTTAAACCAAATTACCTCTACGCACATCATATCTCTCTCTTTCCCATAGAAGCTAAATAGCGGTAAAATCGAAAAAAAAAAGTCATTAATTATCATATAATTTCGATTTATATTTAGGAACAGACTTTTTTAAGTGACTTACATATAAAAACAGAATGGTAAGTATAACCGAAAACCGGTTTGATTACTCATCAAATTAATGAGTGCCATCATCCATTTATGTCTAGACGGTTCAGTTTTGATTTTCTTATCCTATCAGTTTTTAATTAAAAAATTATTACTTAAAAATATTATGGTTAAGTGATTAACTTTATTTTAGATTATATACTCATTAGAAATATTTTTTTCATAAAAATTTAAAATAAAAAAAATCAAATCTAAACCATACATATATAATCAAATGGATATGGAGCGCTCATCATTTCAATGAGCATCCAAACACCTTCCATATAATTGAGGGTTGGGTTTGTTTGTTTTAATTTATTTCCTCCCTCTCTACTTCTCTATACAAAAACTATATATGACTAAATTTATATTTAGCTTGAAGTAGAAAATTAAAATGCCATTTTTTGAGTTTAGTAATATAAAAACAATGCATGGAAAAAAAATCAATTCTAAAAATACCCTTAAAGACAAGAAAATATGAAATTATTCACCTTAGTGTTATTTATATACAAAAATATTTTTGAATTTATAAAAATAATTTTTTAAAAGTCAATATGTAATTAAGATATTACAATTTTTTTCTAAAAACCCGATACCTTTTCTTTCGTATCGTTTATAGAAAAGGAGCTAAAATTGTTGAACTCATACAAATACGGTCTTTTTTGTTTTTATTTTTGTTTCATTTGATCAAATATAAAATAAAAATCGCTTTTATGGCATGCCAAATATAATTATTTTATTTTATTATGCCAATGTAATTGAAAAAGAGTTAAAGCATACGATTAGTTTATTAGATTACTTTAATAAATTTATATCAACTTTCAGTTTAATTATTTATGCGACTTTTAAAGTTTTAAAAACATTAAACCAGCGCAGATACAAGATAGTTGAGGCTTATATGTTACACTTATTGTAGCATCCTAAATTTCATTTTCACGCCTTAATTATAATTAAGAAATAACTATTTGTGATAAAAAATTTATCAAGTAATTACTGAAATTTTAAAAAAAGGATTGAAAATAATACAATAATAATAAAGTAATATTAATAAATGACAAAATGAGCTATGTTGGGATAATTTAGGTAACTAAAGTCTATTCTTTTCAACAAACTTTTTTATAGAATTGGTTCTATGTATTTTTATCTTTCTGATGGTGTTAATTTCTTCTGATTGGAAGAAATTTTTAGAGTTAATATTTTGAAAAATATTGAGTTTTGACAATGTAAAACTATAATTTTAAATGGATTGGATTTTAACAGATAATTTTAAATGGATTGGATTTTTGATTTGATCGTTTTATTATTTTATAATGATTTTTTAGAAACAGATCTAACATTTACTATTTTTGGACTGTCTGGTCAATTAAAACTTTGTTAAATAATTTATTTGAGTTATTTAGAATGGTATTAGCATTTTCAACGACTTAGATTTTTGGAAGAATGTAAGATTTATTAAATAGTAATTTTATGTTGAAAAACTAAATTTTAAATTGGAGATTGTACAGTAATATGTATTTGGTGATAAATTATTATTTAAATAAAATTATTAAAGTTATGAAAAGTGAAAAATTTACATGCGAATAAATGATTGAGATATGAATATGAAATTGTAATTTTTGGATAATTAATTTAAAACTTTTGAATCAATTATGTAAATTGTGTATTAAATTGGTGTTTACATTATTGTATAAATTGGGGGGGGGTGTGTGTGATCAAACATTTGAATTGTACTAATCTATATGTTTTCAAGGTTAAACCTAGAGTTGAGGTAACCAGAGTTAATTTATTTTATATTCATTTTATGGATTGTAAGGTATTTTTGAAACCTTAATTCTTTTATAATATTTATATTTGTTTTTTAAAAAATCATGTATATGTTTGAATGTTGAATATTTCAGTGAAACGGTGTATTTTCCAACATATATGTACAAGTTGTGATTATGAATGAGATTATTGCTATTGAGATGATTATAATGTGGATTGTTATTATTGTGGGATGTTGATAAAAGAAAAATATAATATACAGATATTGTAACATGTTATGGGGTATATTGGGTTGTGTGGAAGAGATGCGATTAAATTGTATGCTCATCGACTCTCTCATTCTTGGCCCGAATTTGAGTTAAGTTTTTTGGGTGGACTTGGTAGTGACATGAAAGGGGACAATATTCTTGAAGTGATCAGCTAACCTTGATCAGATATACTAGCATTGATATGTTATACCACATCTAGAAGATGTAAGGGGGACAAGATGGATGACTGGGGAAGTGATAGTATTATGTATTATTTTATTATGGAGATTATTGATGTGACTATTGATAAACATGTTTCTCTGAGTTACAATCATTTCTTGTATATATTATAAATTGATTTTGGTTGGGCAAACTTAATATCTCAACCCGTGGTATCAATACTTTTTCGGGTGAGACTTCTCATCCAAGTAGTCAAGAAAAGTAGGCAAATGCATAAACATTTGTAATCTTATATGCCTCTGAAATTTTAAAAATTGTATTGTTTGTATATTGTTATCACATGGTTATTATATTTTGATATACTTTGATTTTATTTTGATAGTTATCTTGATAACTAATTGTATCTAAACTATGTGTTGGGGTTTAGTGTTAAGAATGGAGTTGGGCTGGTTCTAAACCTTATGTTAATTGTACTTTTAGTCTTATGCATGTGGCAATGCTGAAGAATGGCGACTCGTGGCCTAGATTTTAACCCTTATGTTGATTATACTCTTGGTCACTTGTATGGATTCATTACAGCGGATTTGTGGGCAACTTTATACCCTGGGTCTAAATATATTAATCTAAAAAATGAGATATGAAGTTTTTTAAAGTGATATACTAAGGTATAACCATGATTATTTGTTTAATAATTCTTAATTAGCTTAAATGCATTGTTTAGTAGAAATGGCCCTTTCATTTATACATTTGTTTTCATACATTGCATTCATCTATTTTATATCATGAATTCATACCATTGAGTTAAAAGTTGAGGAAAAGACCATAACTAAATATTTTAGGTTTAAAATCCATCCATCACCATAAAGTGTCTTATTGTGCATACAATATCTTAGTATTTTTCAAATGTATCTATCACTCTAAAGTATTTTCTATACCTTAATATTTGATGTACAAAAAATATTTTAAGGTTTTAGACACAAAAAATACTTTAAAGTGTTGGCTATACCACAAAATACGCAGAATAGAAAGGCATGTAAGCAGTTAAAAAAATACAGTTATTTCATAGAGCATGGAAGTGGTTAAAAAAGCTGATTACAGGGGGTAATCCACACAAAAATCAATAAGCCCATTTGGTTCACTGAATCTTAGATAATGTAATGTAATGGAAAGTAGGGTTACTGGAATGATATTTACATGACTTTATTTGATTCACCGTTAAGGAAAAATGATGTATATACATAAAACTATTTGATCAGATTACAAAGAAAATGAAAATAAGTGGAAATAATAAGTTAAAAGATAAAATTACCATCGTCCTCCTATACACACATATCATGAAATAAAATTGTATAGCTTTTTATCAAATTACATAACTATATTATCACAACCAACTTAATTTATATGCAAATAATATTAATAAGTTAAATATAAATTTATTCATGTAAACCAATATATCACATTTTTAACGTGGGTATACTCACACATAAAGTAGATTTGGCTTTAACCTACAAAAATGATATTATCTATTTATTTCATTAGTTTTTTCCTTTTCTATTACACATAACATTCCTAATAGAATTAAAGTATAACAGAGTTTTTATTAATTGAATTGTAACTGATTTCTATAATTATAGATGATTCTATATAATAATTATGACAACTATAGTTTTTATATAATTTAAAATCGAGCGAACTTAAATATAAATGTGTATAGTGAATAATTGTAACAACAACAATCGTATAAATAGCAGCGATAAAAAAATGGCTGCACAAAGGATAAGCAAATCTATAGGGTTTGTATATTTCATTAAAACGACAATTTAGTCAATTTTCAAATTTATAAGGGAAATATTGGGCAAAAATATTATAAGGAACAATTAGTCTTTTAATCCTTTAATTTTTGATCTAGTTGTAACTCAATCTATAGTTTTGACCCGTATATAACTCATTTCTTGAACTTTGACACACTATAACTAAATTCTTATAGTTTTAATCATTTTATAATTTAATTTTTAGGCTTTTATTATATATATGATTTATTTTCTAAAATTAGATACTAAATTATAAAATGGTTGATACTATAAGGAATGAGTTGTAACGAGTGAAATTTCATAGACTGAATTACAAATGAATCAAAACTGCATGGATTGAGTAGCACCTAATCATAATCAGAGACTAAATTATAACCGAATTAAAAATTAAAAGAGCAAAAGATTAATTTTCCCAATTTATAATGGTAACCTGATAATGGTAACCTGACTAGGGGTGGAGGAACAGGCATCCCCGGTCCATTCACATAACCTGACAATGGCATTGGAGGTGGTTGACTGGACATGAATGTTTGCATTCCAGAGGTCATTGGCATTGATTGAGGAGCAAGATGAACAGATGGCATAATGGGTAATGGAGCAGCTCCTTATCCTCATCATCAGCAAAATCTATTGTTTCAACCACTACAAAATCATGCCAATCTATCATCGCCATTTGAATCTGTTCCTGCTCTATTTCATCCTCAGCCTTTTGTCGAGCTTGCTCCTGTGAATGCTCCCATTCCAGCCTGTTCACACAGTGTTCAAGGACAGCAGTCATGTCAGAAACACTTTTCCCCAGCTTCTCTGTCAACCCCTTCGGAGGCATCAAAACCTTAGAATATGCATCCGCAAGGGAAGTGAAGAATGTAAACATGCTGTGGGTCGGTTTCAAGAAATGGAATTGAGGATTATTAACCTCCCTACTAGTCAACCCAGTCAAGAATGATTTTCCATTTCGAGCAACAAATTGCGCCGTGAGCTTTATAATATCCAACTCTTCCCCTGTGATCCCTTCAGGGAGCCGAACTGTATACTGCTTAGCTTCGGGGGGGTTCAAGTACTTTCTTTAAAGGCTTAAACAGAGAGGAGGGGTCGGCCTTTGTTGTTGATGTTAGTGCTGCTGCAACATCATTACTGTCAGGCTGGCACAAATAAGCTTGATGCGGACAAGGCTGAATGTACAGGTTGCAAAGGAGATTGCTAATTAGAAGATTGGTTTTGAACACGAAATTCTGCTAGCCGATGTTGATAATATGCATGATAGGGATCCGATGAATTCAGGAAATTGAACTTAGAATTGCCGGTGTTATTTGCAATTATCCTTTTCTCAAATTCAGGCCCGTTTTTAGCAACAAACTCGGATGTTTTATCGACAATAGTTCTAATGTCTGGAAGGGGATGTATAATTCCAATAGTTCTAGTGTGGGTAGCAATTGATGTAGAATTTGATTTAGTCTGCTTTTCCTTAGATGACTTTTCATCCTCCCTTTCCTCAGGCACTTGAGCCTCAGGGCGAGGACCTAGATTTCCATCAAGGGGAGGAGAAGGAAGAGGTAGTATCGGTAATGAACCCAACATTATGGCGACTTAAAAACAAATTCCTAAGTCTAATAGTGCCTTTCTTTAACG